>NAVB01000155.1:0-111775 GCA_002179805.1 Acanthamoeba lenticulata | reverse complement strand
TTCAGTACCTGAACATGATGGACAATCCATTCTTGAAGTTGTAGCTCCACAACAGCTTGGAGGTGTAGTCAAAGCAGTACATGGCGCCGTCATTAAGAGTTGTGATGATCTCCAGCTTAGAATCACCAAGGATGTCCACTATCACAGCCATCAAAAAGTGAATAAACAAAAAACAAGAAAATTAAAAAAATTCAAAAAAAAGCAAAAAAAAAAGTGCCGCACGAACCGATGACTGGCGCGGGGGGAGCACTGGGCGGGTAGTAGCCGTTGACATGCACGGGCGTGGAGCCTTTCGGGAACTCAGTCCAACCGGGGAAACGCGTGGCCGAGAGTTGATCGTCGGTCACGCCATTCAGCACGATGGGCGAGTAGTACTGCGTGACGTAGCTGCCGGACGGAGCCGACTCCACATTCGGGACCACAATCACCTCAGCTTGACCTGAGGTGAACGTAAGAAGAGGAAGAAGAAGAGTGTTGGTCCAAGAACCCTGAAAGGAGGAAGGGCCAGGAGAGCGACTGACCATCTCGGTCCAGATCAGCCACACTGGGCGGTGAGGCGGTGAACTGCAGCCAGGGGTTCACCGACACGTCGGCTTGATAGGTGTGGTTATGGTAGTACGCCTCCTCAACCTGGCCACATGACATTGACAGGCGAATATATGTACATGTTGGTACTTAGTACTACTACTTACTTTGCTTGTATAACAGTGTGCGTGTTTGCATTGACGTACCCAGGCGTCATAGTATCGGATGAACTGTCCCCACCGCAAACGCTGTCCCAACCATTTGGATTGCTGTGTGACATCGAACACAACATCACCGTCAGATCATTCCTGGAATGCCAAGACATTGAAAGTGCGAGTATTGTACGGGGTTGGTGTAGTAGGGCGAGGCGTTGACGGTGGAGCCGTCGTAGTTGAACACTTGAATCTGATGATCTGCGCAAAACAACACCACAAGAAGCTGAGTTGAGTGGGGGAAGGCTCACGAGGATTGATGGTCGGAAGGAAAAGAGGAGAGCCCCTCGGCGCACCGTCAAAGGTGGTCACAATCTGCAGGTTCGAGCCCCCGTTGTTGTTGAGCTTGCCCACGCCAACGTTGAGGCCGTACATGCCATAGCCCGACAGGCCTTCGCCGTTGACGGAACTGTCGCTGGAATCGTAGCGCGGCCACCCGGAGAGAACGGCGCCCGTGTGGTCGAACACGTACACTGCCCCACAAGACGGCCGAGCATGGTGAGGTAAGCTCACTCAGGAAGCGGACACTCTCGCGCCTCGTGCGCGACGTTGACTGCGTACCAGAGACGCCAGTGGTTTCGGTGGTCGTGGCGATGATTTCAAGGTAGCCGTCGCCGTTGACGTCGGCCGCGGCCAAGCCCCTCACCTCATAGTCCGTGGACGACGCGGCCTGGGCGGCCCACTTCTGGGTCAGAGCTTGCGAAGCTTGATGGGATATAAAGACTCCGCGGTTTAGTCAACTGGATCCTCTTTGTGAGGACGAGGACGTCAAGGAGGAGGAAGCTCACCATAGTTGTAGCAAACGACGTAGTTGCCGCGGCCCACGATGATCTCGATCTTGCCGTCCTTGTCCACGTCTTGCACGACGTGCGGTGCGTAGACGCGACTGCTTCCACTGGCGGAGGCGAGCAGCGAGAAGGTCGATGAATACACGTACAGCGAGTAGTACGCCGCAATTATCTAACGTAACACACAGCCGACCAATGAGCGCAACTCCCCATTTAAAATGAACGATGGGCACATGGGCCAGCCGTACTTCCATCGATCCATCGTCGTCGAGGTCAACCACGGCCGGGGACGCGAACCAGCCCGTTTGGCCGGCCACGTTGGTCAAGAAGGTCACGTTCGTGGGCGGGTTCGCCGGGGTGCCGGTGTACTTGCCGCCCGCGGAGCACTTCACCACGAGCTGCCCGCTGTACGGAACCGTCGGGGGGCCACCACTCGTGCTGCTGCCGCCTCCGCGTCCGGGCAAGCTGCCATCGGAGAGGCCGACCTGAAGAAGAGGAGGAAAAAAAAGATTGAAAAAGTTGAGGCACGAAAGGCACTGCCACCGGGGCGGCAAACTGCGCGCAGACGAGGTAACGTACCCCCAATCCGATTCCAAGGGCAAGGGCCAGGACCGAGGCCACCACAAGAAAAGCGCCAAAAATGATGAAGGCCACAAGTTGCGGCTTCTCCATTGTCTTGTTTGTAGAAAGTGAACTGCGCAAAGACTTGGTTGGTTGTTTCACTCATTTTTGATTTCTCGTTGGTTGGCACAATTCAATAAAATAAAAACAATGACGATTTATATAAAAGGGCTGTTAGTCGACCCGCGGCCCATGGTCCTTTACCCGGGGCAGCCATTGTCCCGGGCCCACTGGAGCACCTCCAGGTGCTTTCTCCTGCTTGCTTGTCTGCAGGTCTCCTCATCCCAAGGGCAGCCGTTGGCCCGTGCCCACTGGAGCACGGCCAAGTGGCCTCTTCCGGCCGCCATGGCACAGGTCTGCTCGTTCCACGGGCAGCCATTGGCACGCAACCACTGGAGCACCTGCAGGTGGCCTTCCCTGGCTGCCTCTCGGCAGACGTCCGTGTTCAAGGGGCAGCCGTTGGCATGCGCCCACTGGAGCACGTGCAAGTGGCCTGCCCCTGCTGCTGAGTAGCAGGTCCACGTGTCCCATTGGCAGCCACTGGCATGCAACCACTGGAGCACAGCCAGGTGGCCGCCTGCAGCTGCTGAGTGGCAGGTAGAGTTGTCCCAGGGGCAGCCATTGGCGTGCAACCACTGCAGCATGGCCAGGTGGCCTCCCTTGGCAGCAGAAGCAAAGGTCCACGCATCCCATGGGCAGCCGTTGGAATGCGCCCACTGGAGCAGGGACAACCAGCCTCTGGCAGCCACAAAAGTGGCAAAATACGGCAGTTGGTCTGCCACAGAGGTGGCCATGCGTGGTGGCAAGAGAAGGTGATGTTGTTGGTATGCTTGTTTCCACGTGTGGCACACAGCACGGCACGCTGGAAGGGTGCGGGGCTCCACAAACTGGAAGATGTACGTGACGAGCTCCATCATGAGGTCTCCCATGCCCACCGTGGCGAGGCCGTGCTGGTTTTCATGCAGTGGCAACGTAGTATATGTTATTCTTTGCTTCTTGGTAATGGGGGGTTCAGTGACTTCTTCTTCCTCCCAATTCATGGCCTTCTCGGTTCGGGTTCTGCTGAATCAATAGAAAAGAAAACTATTTAAATGGCTTAATTTATTATGCCTGACAGAAGACGACAGGATCAGAATGAACAAAGATTGGGGAGGAGAAGAAACTGTTGTTCTTCTTCCTCAAACCAACATCGAACACGTAGAACTGCTTGATCAAGGCCGAAAAGGGCACAATCAAGGGCGACCCATTGGTGTCCTCTTTGTTGATAGTGAACTGCAGCTTGTGTGAGGAGAGGCCCTTCGGCACTTCAGCGGCAAACCACTTTTCTCCCTTGCGTGGTTTCTGACTCTTTTCTATCTCCTTCTTCTTCTCTTTCTCGTCCTCATCATCATCATCATCATCATCACCATTTTCATGATGTTGGTGTCGCTCCTCCTCCTCTACTTCTTCCTCCTCCTCCTCGTTCTCAAGATCCTGTTCATCTTCACTGTTCTTGCCTGTTGGGGCTGAGCGCTCATGAGGCACGTTGTTGGCCTCGTGGGCTACTCGACGCACCTCGACACTGGAGGAGAGGAATGGGGTTACTGGTACAAGCAGGCGCTCCTGTGCTCTCACCACAATGAAGTGATATGTTTTTGATGACTTGTTCATGATGTCCACTTGCATCTCAATCTTTAAATCCCACTTGACTGTCAGCCCTGATCACAACAACGAAACAAGAGGGGCGGGGGAGGCACACCAACTCGCCAAGGCAGAAGCCTTGGGCAGAGTGATCGTGATGGTAACCCGACGGGCACGATCCGCCCATGCTGATGTATGCTTTGGGAAGTTCTCGGTTCGGTCCTTTGGAGCACCATCATGCACCCATGATCCGAATGAGCACAACTTGGTTGTCTTGGTGGATCAGATGGGAGGCGCGCACGAAATAGATTTGCTCCAGAAGTGGGCTGGGCAAGACCGTGAGTCGGTGCGCCGTTTTGGGCGTCCAGTGGTTGAGATGGAACCGTGGGTAAGCGATCGCGCGCAGCTTGTACGACACAGAGAAGCGATTCTTCAGGCCACTGTCATATGATTCCCTGTGGCCGTCAACGTGTCAACAACAAGAACTGCACGCAAGGCCAACAAGGAGGAGAGGAAGCAGGCCCAGAGAGCTCTGGTTGTTCATACCGAAGGAAGCTGGGAGGGGAGGTGGGGCCGGACGCATTGATCGTGAAGGGAAGACGATGCGAGCCTTGCTTGTAGCACACCTTCCGCGTATGCCGCCGATCAATGCTCACGGGTTGAATGATGTACATGAACCAGTGCTTTGCAATCACCTAAAACACAAATTTATAATTGAATTATTAAAAAAGAAGAACAATAAATTAATTTAAACAAAATAAAACAAAACAAGCCAGGTCAGGAACCGCACTGATTTCATGCCCGAACCGACTATGATAGAGCGGGCCTGCTTGCCAGAGACCACCACGTAAACCCCATGCGTCACAATCTCGGCCGACGTTACGTGCAGCACAACCTGGCGCGTTCATTCATACGACACCCCCCCCCCGGTGTGTCTATTAAGCACGCACGTGCGCGTGTCAACGCCTGTGCCAGGGAGGAAGACCAGACACGCACCTCGCCGGTGATAGCCGGCTCAAGCTTGCCCTTCTTCGTCGTAGTGAAATGGTGCGTGTCGAGGCGCACGGCGAGGCCGTTCCGCTTTCTGTCGGCTTTGGGCACTTCAAAAGCGGCCCGGTAGCGCGCTCGCCAGTCCATGTGATCATGATCTCCATTGCTATCATCAGAATTGTCGTCCTCATCTTCGTATTGGTCAGCAGCCGTGTTGCCTACTCTTCGGCGAGCCAGCGCGTTCTGGAACTTCCTCTTGGCCTTGGCCGCCTGTTGGTGTGCGCACTCTCATCAGCTGGCTTGTGCTTGGGTTGTGGGAACAATGACGAAAGGCCATCAAGAACATACGAAAAAGAGGCGACGCCAGAGGGCAGACTCGAGCGAAGCCGCATACCACGCGTGGCATGTCGACCCAGCAGCAGCAAGGTCGCGTGGTCTCGCAAGGAAGGACAAGATCAAAATCACCAACTGGGGTTCATGAAGTAGAGAGAGAGAGAGAGAGGTTGGAATGCTGAATGGTAAGTTCTCTTCAGGGGTGACTACGATCAAGGAAGGGAGGGTTGTGGAGCACTCCAAGGACCGCACCTCGGCCGGAAGGGTGCCAAAGCACGGAGTGTCGGGCGTTTGGGCCACATGGAGGCGTCGTAAAAACCTGGCGGAGTGCTTCACGCGCCCAAGCACCTTCTTTTTCTTGTTGGGCTCCTCCATTGCTTAGGCCAGCATGTGGGCTCTTCCTTTCTTTGGTTGGTTACAAGCTCGCCTGTACTCCGAAATTATTTGTATTTTTATCTTGTTCCTGGTGCACCACTGGGGCCCCAACGGGCTGCAGCGCACTAGTGCTCGCAGAAGCTGAACTCCCGCTCGTAAAGACGGTTGTTGGCAGCTATGAAGTACTTGCGCTCGCTCATGAGGGCCTCGCGATGTTTCAGCGCCTCCTCCTTGGTCAGGCCCCACTTGGCCAGGTTCACGATGTGGTCGATCAGCTCGGGGGGCAGGCGCACGCCGGTCCTGAGGGTCGCGCCGATGAGCGTCTTGGTCACCACGCGGTTCATGGGCTCCCATTGCTGCGGCGGAATGTCTGCTGATGACTTGATCCTGTTGCCACTCAGGGCCGTCAGCGCTCACACACACGCCTTCCGCCTGGGCAGACTCAAACAACACGAACCTGACATCAGGATCGACGAGGAAGAAGCAAAGGATCTTGCGGACGCCCACAGAGTCAGAGGCATTGCTAAGCAGCTTGACCTTGTGCTGCATGTCGTTGGTGAACACCACACAGCGGCCCTCGGGCGTGTCCATCTGCACGCCGATAGGTTAGATTTAAATCTATAATTTGTTGTTTTTGTGTTTTTTTTTAAAAAAAAAGATGAAGTAATAAAACAAAGAGTAATTCTATTTAAAAGTGATTTTTTTTAAAAAAAAAATACGTAAGAGAAATAGGCAGCAAAAGATGATGTTGTTACCTTGCCCATGTTTACGTTGAAGCTCAGATTGTGGGATCGTTGCCTGTTGTGGAACGAGTTGTCGCGCTTGGTGCGGAAGGCGAGGCCCATGTCGTTGATGTTGTCGCTCTTGGCGTAGTAGTAGATGCCCGACGCAAGGATGTGCTCGTGCTTCATGCCCTCCACGTGCCAGGTGCCCTCGTAGTCCTGGCCGGGCTGCAGCACGTAGTTGGCCGCCTTGACGATCACTTGCAGCCGCCGTCCATACAAGCTCTGCAAACCGCGGAAACCAGAGCCGTAGAGGAGGCCGTTGAAGAGCGGCACAAAGAGGCGGAACACGTTGGCGATGTCGTCGTAGAGCGCGCCGTGCTTGGCCCGGTCGAGGTTGTTGATGTAGGACATGATGCGCACTTGGCCATCGGGCAACACGTCAAACTCGGCCGGCAGCCACTGGTAGATCGAATCCGCGCCCTCGATCTCCTTCTCCAGGCGGTCGTACTCTCGTTCATGTTCGACATCACCCCCGTATTTCTTCACAACTGAGTAGTCCCTTTCCTCATCTTGATCCTCCTCGTCATCTTCATCTTCGTCGTCGTCGTCGTCGTCGTCCTCTTTCTTCTTTTCTTCGTCATCGTCTTTTGCGGACTTGTCGTCGTCGTCGTCGTCGGTCTTGCTGTCCTTCTCGGCCTTCTTCTTGGTCTTCTTCTTCACGGCCTGGACGACCGGCTCTTGAGGGTCATAGGAGATGCCACGGATGTAGGGATAGAGCGACGGGTGGATCAGGTCCTGGACCTACGAGTCGGCCCCAGTCGCTTGGTGAGAGTGTGCACTCGAGCTCACACACGAACCGCGCTTGAGAACAACAGCTGCGCCGCGCTGCGGGGAGGAGAGGGGCGGGAGGCTGGGACACCTTGCCGTCAGAACCAGGGTGCCAGTCCTTCTCCGGGGCGTCGGCGATGGCGTCGAGCTGTGCCTCGATCCGCTTGCGCAGCTCATCAGGCACCAGTCCGTCCACATAATTGACTTCACTCACATACTGCTTGTGCACGGTGCGGTCGTCGTCCTCGTCTTCATCTTCTTCATCGTCATCATCATCTTCGTCTTTGTCTTCTCCATCCTTTTCCTCGTCTTCGTCCTCGTCTTCGTCCTCGTCCTCTTTCTTTTGCTCATCGGCCTTGGTGGGGGGCTTGATGCTGGGCACCGTTCCCTTCTCCCACAGGTCCTCCTCGTTCTCGGCGATACGAAAGTCGCTGTCGTACTCATAATCGTCGCCGCTTGGGATGTAGAGCGTCCTTTCGGTAGTGCCCACGGCGAGGTTGAGCAGCCGCCGGAGGGCCGAAGCGATCGTGGCCTGCGAGGCGCCCTGCTTGGCTGCCTCCTCGGCGTAGCGACGCGCGATCACCGGGTCGGCGACTTTGCTCTTCCAGTTGGGCTTTGCCAGGAGCGCGTTTACGATGGCCTCCTCGTCAGCCAGATCTACCCTCCCTTCTTCTTGTTCCTCCGTGCTGGATGTAGAGAAGGGTCGATCAGTCCACCACCAACATGAGCCAGCAGAACTCGAAAGGTATCAAAACAGAGAGATAAGCTGCCGTACGACAGAGACAAAGTCGTTGGCTGGGTCGTTGTTTGCTCGTCAGTACGCGCTTTTTTCTGCTTCAGCCCCGCATTGTCCTCTTCCACCTTCATGTCGCGACATGAAGATGGCGACCAGTCCAGGGTCAGGTCGGTTGTCTCCGAACCAAGAAAGAGACTTTGGTGGGGCAACGACGTACGACAGAAAGTGGTCCTGAAGCCCCTGCCTCTCCCGCTACCTCGGTGCCGCTGTTAGGCCCAAGATGTCCGTCGTGCGCCCTCTTCATGCTGTCGCGAGAGTCTCGGGCAGAGCAACGAAATAGACGAAGGTCTTTTTGCTCCTTAAAAAAAACCCCGAAAAGCCTCTACGAACAGCCTAAGTCCGTTTTATGTGCAGCGAATTCAATGGTCAGACGAGAAGAGACACCAAGCTGCCGCTACGCGCAGACTTGAGGCCGGCCTCGAGGATGGCGATCTGGCGTCGGACCTGCTCGGCGGTGACGCCCAGGCCGTCGGCTGTCGACGTCGTCTCCTCCTGCCGCGCGCGTGGCGTCCGAATGCGCGTTGCGACGTCTTCATAGTAGCTCTTCCACCGCCCGGGCTCGGAGGGGACGGTCACCTCCTCCTCCTTCTGGCTGCCTGCGCGCTTGAGGTGCCCGAACTGGCTCGCGTCCTCGAGAAGGCCCTCCTCGCTCACGATGCCCGTCTTCACGAGAGCCTGTTCCTGAGGGTCGTTGCCGTGCTTGACAAAGGTGGCGTCCCGGCCGACCACCAAGTAGCGCGGCTTCTGGATGGTTGGGGCCGACGACATGTCGCACAGACCTGTACTGCCGTCTGCTCAGGCGGGCATCGAGGAAGAAGATGAAAGGTGCTCCTCATGATGAGCCACTTGCTTGAAGGAAGGACAGGCAAAGCGGTCAGTCGACGAACCGTCAAAGCCAACGACGAGCAGCGCGTGGGTGTCGGTCGGCGACTGCGGGGCCTCATCAAAGTGGATGCGCGCGTAGACGCTGGTCACCTTCCGGCCCTCGAACAGGAGCAGCAACTGGTCGACCATGTGCGGGCCCAGGTCCCAGTACCGGCCGCCGCCCTCCTCAGGCGGCGCGGCCTTCCACTCGCGCGAGCTCTTGGCGTGCTGTGAACAGTGCACATGTCAGGCGAGCGTCCAACAGGCGGCTGCGGGCGCTCAACAAAGGGCCGAGAGGCGCGTATGTACAACTTGGTAGGCGAGCTCGATCCAGCGCACTGGGCCGAGCGTGCCGTCGCGCACGAGCTTGCGCGCGGTGAGGAAGTCCCCGTCCCACCGGCGGTTGTGGAAGACGCTCAGGAAGCGTTGGTTCTCCCGCGCGGCTTCGATCATCTCGTCGCAGTCGGCCAACGAGAGGGCCATCGCTGTACGGCCGCTCGCGTTAACAACAAGAACAAGCTTCTTCTACTTCCTCCACATGTAGGATGGTGAGGCGCGCATACGCTTGTCGGTGACGACGTGTTTGTGGTCGTTGAGGGCGGCGATCGCCATGCGTGGGTGGTGTGCTGTCGGGGTGGCCAACACCACCAGCTCGACTGCGTCGTCCGCGAGAGCCTCCTCGAAGCTCCCAAACACCTTCACCTGGATGACGAAGGAGTTGGTTCACCACCTGAACTAAGGACTGTGATTACAGGGCACGAACCGAAGGATGTTCCCTGCAGAGATCTTGCGTGAGATTGTCAACTTTAAAGCCAGTCAAATGCAAGGATTTAACGATTACCGTTGCGCATCTTGTTGAGCTTGCTCACCTCGAGCGACTACGCCATAGAGGCACAAACCGGCAGTTGCGGCGATCAGGGGAGCATGAAAGCGTCGTCCCGCAAAGCCATAGCCCACTACAACGACCCGCACGCGACCCTCTTCCGACATGTCCTCTACGCGACAAAACGGCGACTTGTTGGATTTGTTGTTTGCCTATTCATTCTGGCCAGGGAACATAACATAACATAACAGTGGAAGGTGAAGCGGGTGTATTATGTTTGTTCTACAAGAAGACGAACTTGTCTTGTGTAAAAAGACCGGAAACCGGCGTGGGTTGGGAAAGGGAAGAGAGAGAGAGAGAGAGTTGTTCGTTGCTCTCGCGCGAGAGGAGGGCTTGCTTAGAAGGCATTGTCGCCGATCTGCTCGTAGCCAGCACGGCGCCTGTAATACCAGTAGCCACCGCCGGCCGCGCCGATGATGAGGAGCACGCCGATGATGCAACCGATCACGATGAAGCCGATGGCCGTGTCTGACAGGCCAGAGCTACAGAAAAAGATTTGATTAATAGCATGAATGAAGAGGACAAAGTTGAAAGTAAGACGCACTCAGAACTCTCAGACTTGACGGAGAGAATGCCATCGATGAGGTAGACCACGCCGTTGGAAGTGGCGACGGGGCCGCCCACGACGGTGGGCTTGCCGGCGCTCTCGGCGCCCCTGACCTGAACCGACGTGGCGGAGATCACCTCGAGGACCTCACCCGACAGCATCGTGTAGTTGTTGCCCCTAAAGTCGTCCCCAACAAGACGATATAAGTATCAGACCTCTCTCTTGTCTTCATCCTCCTTTTCTATCCGCAAGGAAAGCGAAGAGAAGGAAGCATACGCGACGAGCGAGGCGATGGTGCCGTTGAAGATGTGGGTCTTGATCACGGTGGGCCACCTCGACGGGTTGCTGGTCAGCTCCTTCGGGGCCTGTCAATACGAGACGCACACGCACATACACGGGTAGAAGTGAGTTGTGATGAAGGCGGCGAGTGTTGCCCAGCGGGCCAATTTCAATCGTACTCGGTCGTAGGCAGTGTCGGTGAAGGCAAAGATGGTGAAAGTGCCGGTAGTGAGCACGTTTGTGGTCAAGTTGGCCTGGCTCTGTTAAGACACCAAAAATTAGTAAACAAATAACTAAATAAATTAATAGGAGGAGAGTCGAAAGTCATACGAGACGGCTGAGGAAATCAGTGGCGCGGAAGCCCTGAACGAGCTTGTCGTTGTTGAGGACAAAATTGCTAGGGATGAGGACGCTGTCGATAGCGTGGATCACACCGTTGGAGGCGAGGATGTTGGCCGCGACCACCTCGGTCTTGCCGTTGAGGACCACCGTGCCGTTGGGCTAGACAGTTCAGACAAAGGTCGATCAGCCACAAGAACCATCAAAACAAAGGGCTGCTCTCACGAGACAAGAAAGCGTTATGCATACGAAAGTCACGGAGACATCGCCGTTGAGGGTCGAGACAGTAGCGGGAAGCTGAGGGCTGCCGCCGTTGTAGTAGACGTTGTTACCACCAGCAACGTGGTACCGGAGCACCTTGATGAGATCACTACAGCGAAGCAGATTAGTTCCCATCTCTTTTGTGCCTGCCCAGAACATATCGCGCGTGCAGGGAGGAGGCAGGTACGTGTTGGACTCGGTGGTGTTGAGGAGCAGGTAGTCGGCAACCGGGCCCGAGAAGGCCTCGTTGGTGGGCGCGAAGACGGTGGTGTCCTGGAGCACGCCAGCCACACCTGCATTCGCACATGGTGGGTCAGAAACTCTCAAAGTCCAATTGGTTAGCGCCTCAGCAGGCATGAGAAAGAAATTGATACCGGCAAACGTAACAGCGGTGACGAGCTTAGAGAAGTCGCCGTCGACGGCGGTCTGAACGATGCTCTTGCTGGGCGGGGCAAAGGCAGTAGCGATGGTGTAGATCACTGAGTTGCCGATAACCACGGGGGCGGAGAGAACAACACCATTGACAGTGGTGACGTTGTTGGTAGCAGACACCACAACCTTAAGCGGCTGACGAGCGTTGTTGGACGCGTTGAGCTCAAGCTCAGAGGCCAGGAGAACCTAATTTTATACGCGACGTCAGTGCGACAACAAGACTCAATGCGTTTCGCCGCTGGAAGCATCAAAACAGTCGTTGCGTCACGAATGCGAGGAGGGCCGTACGGGCAGGGTGGCGCCGCTGCGAGCGGCAATGTGGTACTTAAGAATGTTAGCGGGGACCTGCTTGCCCTCGAAGACGCTGTCAGGAGGAGCGAAGAAGTAGTACGACTCACTGCTGTTCAAGTAGCCGGCCAGGGTGGCGTTCACCAGAGCCCTGGAATAAAGACGTCACAAGCGCGTATGGGGATGAAGGCCTCGGGTCAGTCGCTAACACATCAGAGATGAAGATAAAAGAGAAGAGACTGACGTACTCAACAAACTTGCTGCGGTTGAGACCAATAAGGGCCTTACGGACGTTGAACTCAAAGTTGCCAGGAAGAAGAACCTAGGTAGGCAAGGAGGGAACAAGACACAAACGTAAGCACTAGAAGAGTATTTAAACAGAATCTAGGCCTTTCTGGTGACCATGGGTGGGTGGCGCCTGTTCGAACCCGATCGATGATGTGGGCCACGCCGTTGCTGGCCAAGTTATCAACGCTGACGACGTTGGCGTTGTCAACAGTGACAGAGGTGCCGTTGACGGTGACGTTGAGGCTCTGCCCGTTGGCCGAGGGAAGGCTCTGGAAGCCTGGCTGGAGCATGTCGGAGTAGACAACTTGCGTGGCGACGTGGTACGTGAGGATGTTTCTCAGATCGGCGAGGCCATCCGAAGAAATAAGGTACTTGTAAACAAGAGACGTGCTGGGGCTGGTCTGAAGCTGGGTGAACGCGTCATCGGAAGGGGCGAAAGCAGTGACGGCAGTGAGGTTGGCCAACTGTATGCCAGCTACGTTGAGAATACCCTCCAGCTTGGAAAGCGTCGGCACCTGAGCATCATAAACAAAGGCAAGAGGACATGAATAATAATAATAATAAAAAACTGAGCTAAATGCAAGATGAACGAACCGATTGGGCCAGGGCACCAAGATCAGAGGGAGCAGCAATTGGCGTGTCGACGCCGTGGACGATACCATTTGACCCAACGAGCCCAGTGGTGTTGAATTGGGCCTTGTTGGGGCCCAGGAAGACTGTTTTGGATGAACAGTCGACAGATAAGCGATATCATCTTCCAACAACAAAATTTGGTCGCATCTCATCTTTGTGCAAAGATTGCGTACCAGTGTTGTTGGCATCAACGCTCACCTTAATGCGCTGGTTGCCATTAGCAAGTGAGCTAAGAACAAGGGAAGTGACCAGAAGCTGACCATCCCTGAGCGTGGGAGCAGTGGGAATGTAGCTGCCGTTGAGGGTATGGTAGCTGAGCTGGGCGTTGGTAAGGTTAAGAGCTGTGGGCTGATTGACAGGAGCAAGGAAAGTGAGGTTGGCGCTGCTCTCGTTGAGCAGGGTCGCAATCGGCTTCCCCTCAATCGTCGCGTACACCTGGGAATACTCAGGCTCTTGGGCCAAGACCTGAAGAACGGTCGTTTGAGCCGAAACGGCGCCTACTACGAGGGCCAGAAGAAGGAAGGAAACAAGAGCGTTCATCCGAGATGATGCCAAGCCTGGGAAACGGGTCGAGATGCGCTACTGAAAAACACGCGCTCGCTGCGTTTATTTTGTTGTTACCTCGCGTTTCCTCCCATTTTTTCCTTTCTGGCCGAGAGACCCGACTCTTCGCACGCGTTTCTCTGATTGCAGCCGACTTGCTCGCGCGACAACCTCTCGGCGCTTCTTCTGGAGCGGCGCGACCAGCGGGTTGGGACTAACCAGCAGACCCAAGCCAGTGACCCAGCCACTGGCCGATGAAGCCAAGAGCAAAGTCTTTTTTTTATGTGGGAAACGAGCAAGTCCAGATTTTATTACAGATTTTTCTTTTTGGCCGTCTTTTCGTTGGGATTCGGGGTGATGGCCAGACGCTCCTTCACTTGAGTTTCTGCTGCATCGCTTCGCTGCTCTCGTCAGCCGAATGATGAGGGTTCAAAAAGACCAGCAGTTCCAGAACTGCCCCCACACCATTACGCACTCTTGCCTGATTGATAGAGAACGTTTCACACGCAAACAAACAACCCCTCAGCAACAACAACAACAACACATAACAACACACAATCATGGCCGATCCCAAAGCAAGACTCGACTCTCCGCGCAAACAGAGGAGCTTCACCGGTAAAGCTCTCGGTACGTTGCATCATCATGTAGACAAGTTCATGTCCTTTGCATGTAGCTGATGATACTTGCACATGCATGTAGACAAAATACCCAAGATGCCCGCAGAGAAGGAGAAGGACAGACGCCTGCAGGAGCTCTCTCAGACGCTTGCCGCGCAGCAGGAGGCCCTGCGTCGCAAGGACGAGCAAGTGCAGCAGCTCGAGAGCCGCGCACAGGCTGACCGCAAGCGCGCCATGTCGGAGCACGTGCAGCTCGAGTCCGAGAGGCAGCGCGCTCAAGAGGAGGCCCGCCGACACCAGGCACAACTGCACGAAGTCGAACGCAAGCAACAGGCCTTGCTCGAGGTTATGAAGCAGAGCGCCGTGCGCGAGCAGGACCTGAGCAGGAACATGGAGCAAGCTCGGGCCGAGCTCGAGCGCGTGAACCGGGAGCACGAGGAAGCCACCTCGACCATGCGACAAGAGATCGAGCGACGCGACCGCGAGCTGCAGAACAAGAACGGCGAGGTGGAGCAACTGCGCCAGCAGTGGACCGCCGCCGAGGACAAGCTGCAGAAGGTCATTTCTGAGCGCGAGTCGACGATCGCCTCGCTCAACGAGCAGCTGGCCAAGCGCGCCGACGAGCTGAAGACGCTCCGGGACGAGAGACAGGCCATGGCCAAGGAGCGGGCCGGCCTCAAGAAGAGCCTGGACGAGCTCAAGCAACAGCTGCGCGATGTCCAGTCCAAGGCCGAGCACGCGTCCAACGAGGAAATCGCGCGCTTGACCAAGACTTTGAACCAGCGCGAGGCTGAGCTTGAGCGCCTCCAGAAGGAAGTGGAAGGCCGCAAACAGGCCATCGAAAAGGCTCGCAAGGCGCTCGACGACCAACAGCGCGATAGCGCCGCCGCACTCCGGGACATCAACGCTCGCCTGGAAAAGGCTGAGTCCGAGGCCAAGGCCCGCGCCGACGAGCTCCGCGGAGCCACACAGAAGATGGAGCAGATGCGGAACGAAGCCCAGCAGGAGAGGAAGCGCGAAGTCGAGCAGCTGCAGAAGGAGCTCGACGACCTGCGTCGCGAGGCTGCCGACGCGCGGACGAGCCTGGAGGCCGCCCAGCGCGAGGCCCAGCAACGACTCGACGAACAGGCCCAGCTCAAGGACGAGCTGGCCCGGCTGGCCCAGGAGCGCGACGCCCTGCGGGCCAAGGCCGAGGAGACCCTCCATGAGGAGCACGCCAAGGCCCGCGAGGCCGCCGAGCTGCGCGCCCAGCTCGAGGCCGAGAACACACGCCGCGAGAGCGAGCTCATGGAGAAGGAGCGCGCCGGCGAGACCCGCATCAACGAGCTCATGCTTGAGGTCGCCCGGCTAGGCTCCGAGATGGACCGCGAGCGCGACGCGCGGCTCGAGAAGGAGCAGCGCCTGCAGGCCCTCGACGCCGACCTGGCCGAGCGCGAGGCCCAGCTGACTCAGGCCAAGGCCCGGGCCGGCGAACTCGAAGCCGAGATGAAGGAGAGCGAGCGCGTGCGTGAGGCGATGAGGCAGCGCGTCGAAGAGTCGATGGCCAAGTACGCCGAGCTCACGCAGAAGCTAGAGCGCAGGAAGACCAAGTCGGCCGAGCAGGCCAGTCGGCAGGCCGAGCAGTCGGCCGAAGAGGTGCGCCAGCGGGACCGCCTGCTGGGCGAGATGGAGGCCGAGCTCGACCGGATGAAGCGTGACACGCAAGAGGCCGAGGCCAAGGCGGACGAGGTCAAGCGCAGCATCGAGTCCAGCAAGAACGAGGCCAGGCAGGCGGCGAAGGCGCTGGCCGCGCGCGAGAAGGAACTCAAGGCTAAGCAAGACGAGCTTGACGGGCTGCGCCAGCGGATGGCCGAGCGCGAGCGCGAACTGGCCGAGGCCAAGGACAACGAGTGGCGCCAGCTCCTGGCCAAGCAGCAGGAGGAGGGCGAGGCCCGCCTCAAGGCCCAGGTGAGCCAAGCCGTGGACCGGGCCCGGGCCGAGCTCGAGGCCGCCAAGACGCGCTGCACCGAGATGGAAGCTGAGGTCGCTTCCCTGCGCAGCGCGGTCGAAGCCGCCGAGAAGGCCGAAGCCGAGCGCCAGACCGGCCGGAACAAGTCCGAGGCCGTGCTGGCAAAGATGAAGGAGGAGATCACGAGCCGCTGGGCCCAGGTCAAGGAGGTCGAAGCCGAGAGCCTGCGCGTGCGTCAGCTTCTCGAAGAGGAGACCCAGAGGCGCGAGCGTAGCGAGCAAGAGATGCGCCGACTCGAGCAAGAGGCCAAGGACAACAAGCGGCGCTTGGCCGAGGCCGAGGCCCGCGTGGAGGCCAGCGAGCGCGAGCTGGCTCAGAGTGTGGCCCAGCGCGACCTCGAGCAGGAGCTGAAGGAGAAGGAGAAGGGCATGGAGATCAAGCTCAACGCGGCGCTGCTCGAGCGCGAGTCGGCTCGGATGGCTCTCGACACCGAGCGCCGGGCCAAGGAGGAGCTCGAGCAGCAGCGCGACAAGCTCAAGGCCGACCTGGCCGCTAGCGCCGAGGCGCACAGAAACGAGCTGAGCCAGGTCAAGGGCCTGTTGGTGAACGTCATGCGCGAGGGCGAGCGGCTCAAGGCCGCCATCCAGAGTAGCGAGCAGGAGCTCGACACCATCCGCCGGGAGCGCGACACGCTGCGCCAGGAGGCCCGCGCCCGCGAGGACGACCGCCGGTCGATCGAGCGCAGGCTGACCAGCCAGACCCGCAAGCGCGAGACGCTGGCCGCCGAGCTCAGGCACCGCGAGGAGGAGGCGTCGCGCGCACGCGATCAGGCGTACGAGGCCCGCCGGAAGTTGGTCCAGGTCGAGCACGAGCTGCGCGCCAAGACCGCGTCCGAGGCCGAGCTCCAGCAGGCCCACACGGGCCTGGTGCAGCGCGTGCTGGACCTCAACGAGGCCTACAACCGCGAGCTGCAGGCCCACGCCGACCTCGACCTCGACGTGCAGGAGAAGCAGCAAGTGCTGGTCAAGATGGAGGCCGAGATCAACCTCCTCAAGGTCGACGTACGCAAGCGCGAGCAGGACCTCGAGGCCGCGCGCGACGAGCTTGCCGTTCTTCACAAGCGCCACGAGAGCGAGCGGGCGCACGAGGCTGGGCGCCTGCGCCAGGCCACTGAGGAGCTACAGCGCCGCCTGCAGACCAGTGAGGCCGAGCTCGGCCAGGCTCGTGGCCAGCTGGCCCGCCTGGAGGCCGACCGAGCCGCGACCCAGAAGAAGCTCGGCGGCTTCGAGCAGCTCAAGGGCGAGATCAAGCAGCTCCGCGAGCGCCTCCACGAGTTCGAACGCCTGGCCCAGGAGACCCAGAGCCTGCGCGAGCGCCAGCGTGTGGCCGAGGAGCGGGCCCGCGAGGCTGAGGCCAAGCTGCGTGACGAGGAGAAGCGCGCCAAGGTCTTCCAGGCTCGCATGGACCAGCTGCGCAGCACGGGCAAGACCCACGAGCGCGCGCTGGCCGAGCTCAAGCAGCGCGAGGAGAGCTTGGCCCAGAAGGAGGAGTTCCACAACCGCCTGGCGATCGAGCTCGAGCTGCGCCAGGAGGCCCTCGGCAAGCAGGAGTCGAAGCTCAAGCCGGCCAGCGAGCAGGAGGAGAAGATGAAGGAAACGAAGGAGGCCCCCAAGCTGCGCAAGCGAAAGCCCGTCACGGCCACAAGCACGAAGCAAGAGACTTTATCCTCCACGTCGTCTTCGTTGACAGCGAGGGCCATGTCCATCGGCGAGGCGGCCGTGCAGCGCCTGCCGGGCGCTGGCCTGGCCGTGCAGGGCATGCACGCGGTGGGCTGGCTCATGCAGTCGATCGCCTTCTTCTTCGCCCTCCTCTACGTGGTGGCCTCGCGGAGCCGCAACGCTCTCGCCTGGAACAGCAGGTCTTAAACAAATTCTGTTTGCCTTTATATCCCTCTTCTCGTGTAAATAAAGCAAGATGCTTGTTTTGATTAGATTCTTCTTCTCCATCATAATCTTTGTTTAGCGAGCTTTTTGGTCGACAGAAACAGGGAACATAAACCCCCCTGTGTCATCTACTTGAGCCAGGGGTAGGGGTAAGACTTGGCGGTCCGGGCAGTCAGCACCTGGTGGAGGAGGAGCACAGCCACGCATGAGGGTTTCACGCGGGAGACAAGAAAAGGTTCATCGCAAGCGGAACGAGCAACAAGAACGAACCTCCACGCCGGTCTCAGTGACGACCATGGTGTGCTCAAACTGCGCCGAGGGCTTGCCGTCCCGCGTGACGCTGGTCCATTCGTCGGGCCACGTCGTGTCCTTGAAGTCACCCTGTTAAAGATAGATAGAAGAGAAAAGATGAGCCACAGCCTGGTCGCCAGACTCAGTCTAGAACGTACCATATTGATCATGGGCTCGATAGTAAACACGTGCCCGGGCCTCATGACGCCCACGGCCTTATTCTCTGCATGGCACAAGGGGGCGTGAGCACGACAGGCCACCGGTACAGGCAGGCAAAGCAAGCAGTGTTGCGTACTGGCGTAGTGGGGCACGTTGGGCGCCGTGTGGAAGAGAGCGCCGATGCCGTGTCCGCAGTACGTTCGCACCACCGAGAAGCCGTACTTGCTCACGTGCTTGGAGATCGCCTGACCCAGGTCCCGGTAAAGGCGACCCGGCTTGACTGCACGTTGAACACAGAGAGAAGAGAGAGAAAGAGAGAAACGAGGCCATCAAATCAGCACTTGCTTGATCAAGCAAGAGAGGTGATGTGGGCCAACCGAGCTTGATGGCCTCCTCAAGGGACTCGTAGGTGACCTGCACCAACTTCTGGACCTCGGGCGCAACTTCACCCACAAAGAAGGTGTCATTCACGTCACCGTGGTAGCCCTGCATGAACCCAGCCGCGTTGATTCAAGTCAGCATCGTGGCGTACGCATGTGTGCATCTTCCTGCGCAATGCTGCGGCGGCGGCAGAGCACTGAGGCCGCACCTTGTAGTAGACTGAGACGTCGACGTTGCAGATGTCGCCGTTCTCGAGCGGCCGGCTGTCGGGAATCGCATGGCAGACCGCCTCGTTGACGGAGCTGTGGTGCGTCAGGTGGCGTCCACACCACCATGGTGTCAACGCAACGACTCGGAGATAATCACGACGATTCAGAGACACTGATCAGTGGCGGGGCAACAGTACGTGCAGCAGGACTTGGGGAAATTGCGGTAGTTGAGCGGCGATGGGTAGGCGTTCTTGGAGACGATGTAGTCGTGGACGGCGGCGTCGATCTCGTCGGTGGTGACGCCTGGCTTGACCATGGTGCCGGCCAAGTCGAGCGCCTCACGCGCGATCTAATCGTACCGCCCCCAGGTCAGTGTCATAAAATAAATAAAACATATAGGCCGGGTGTGCACCTGGCAAGCCTCACGGATGAGGGCGATTTGCTCAGGCGTGTGAATCTCGATGGCCATGCTGCCGCGCTTGAACTGATTCTCCGACTCGGGCACGCCTATGTAGGTGCAAAGGGGGATCCAACCACGATGGCTTGGCGTGAGTGGAGAGAACAGACCGGACATAAAACAGAAGGCGGAGAGACCCGTGTCGGCGTAGTCCGGTCTCGGGATGTGGCTGGGCACGGTTCGCGTGGGCGACACCACGCCGGGCCGCAGCCGGCCGGTGAACTGGTAGCCAGCAAAGCGCTCTGCAATACCGGCACAATAATAATAATAATAAAAAATGAGGAAAAAGTTAAGAGAGACGCAGCAGCTCGAGGCGGGAGAGTATTGAGGCAAGGTTTCCTACCGTCAACCGAAGACGAGGAAGAGGAGAAGGAAATGTTGGTGGCTGGCGCGTGGGACAAGCGAAAGCAAGGCCAATACGACATGAGTGCTGATGCAACGTACAGTTTGGGGGTAAACTGCAATAACTTAGGCTGGAAGGAAAGGTCGTACAGGGTCCACTCGAGGTGAGGAGAGTGTGAAGTAGCTTGTGGGTGGGCCACGCCTTCGTGAAACACTCCTTACCACAAAAGTAGATTGCAGGTAGCCCGAGCTTGATGCAGGTGGGGCACCTCATGTTAGCGGGCTTCCCGCAACCCTGTTAAGCAATCACCCCGAGTGAGCATACATTTCACGTCCTCGTCCTCCGCTACTTTGCCGCACCTCCGAGGCACATTTGCCAGCAGTCGCCATGTTCTCCAATCAGCAGAACAATCAAGAAGCAGGAGGCAATCAAGAAAGAAAAAGGAGAAACAGAGGAAACAAATAAACAAATAAATTTTTAATTTTCTAAAATAACCAAAATAATTCTTGGCGATCCTGTCGGGCTGGGCCCGACAGGACCAAAAAGTCCACCACCAAGAACGAACTCCGAGTCAGTCAGCCTAGAACACTACGCAGACGATGGCAAGGTGCAAGACGCAGGGCTGCCAAAACTTCGCTGGGAACGATGGTCAATGCAACGCTTGCCGCCGTGGAGAAAAACCTGATCACGAGAAGCGTAAGCGGGAAGAAGAAGCAGCTGCAGCTCTAGTCAAGGAGAATAAGCGCAGGAGGATGGAGAAGGAGCAAAAGTACCGCGAGAAGCAGAAGCCCTGCACCAACTGTGGCGGGAGAGAAATGCTCCAGCTCTACAACAAGGCGCCAGACAACAACTATGCAACCCTGCCCTCGGGCAAGGAAGTAGAGGGGAGCTTCCCCACGCTGCCAGGCATCACACACCACGAAGGCGTGAATCTGACCGTTTGCGTGGGTTGTGGACTGCTTGTTGGGTTCGACACCAACGCCGTAAAACAGGCTCTGGCTGAGGAAGAAGACGAAGAAAATGAGGATTACGAAGAATAGGGTGCAGAGGTGCAACCTTGACAAAGAAAAATTTAAAATAGTACCAAGGAAAAAGGCGGTCGTTCCTTTTCTTGTCGAAGAAAAAGTAGCAGATCAACTGTTAACTGGGCGTGGTGTGCCACGCTTCTACCCGCTGCATCCAACGTTGATCAAAAGGGCAATCCCAGCATTTCGTTTGCTTGTGTACATGTTTGCCTCCAAGTTTTTTTTTTCTTTTGTGCCTGGTGACGCCAGATTTCTTGATTCAATTCACATAACCTTAATGTGATGACTTTTTTTGTCTTATTCGGCTCCAACCGTTTCTTCTTTTGCTTTCCGTTTCTCCCCTGCTCCTCAGGCTCATAGTGGAAGGAGAAGAAGATCGTCGGGAGCCATCACCTCCGCCGCGCAAACGAGCAAGGACATCGTCGGCCGATCCCAACATGCTGCGTGGGAGCGAAGGTGGTGGTGAACTTGAGGTTGCGGTGGGCGCCACGCCGCTTCCATACCCTGTGGTTCAGCGTGATGAGTACATTCGTTTGCTCATCCAAGCTCTGTGCGATCTGGGCCTCAAGTACATCCCCACACAGCAACCCATCAATCCTTTTCTCCGTTTCTTGAATCTTGAGATCTGACCTTGGGCTTCTTGTGCAGGCAAAGTGCGGATCTGGTGGCCAAAGAGTCCCAGCTGACCCTTCAACCGGAAGCAGCGACAAGATTTTGCGAGGGCGTCCTGCGAGGAGACTGGAAGACCGTCGAGGCCCTGCTCCCTGACCTCCTCATTGACGAAGATGACATGCCTGTGCGCGTCCACGTCACCCCATCCCAGCGAGCTGCCTGTCTCCTCTGCGAGTTTCTGATGGCGGACCATATACTCACCCTTCTTTTTCTTCTTCTTTTCTCCAGAGCGTGCTGTTTCTGATCTACGAGCAGAAGTATCTGGAGCTGCTCGAGCAGGGACGAGCGTTTGAGGCCCTCGACTGCCTGCGCAAAGAGATGTCACCCCTCCGGCAAGACTTTGTGCGTGTTCACCGGCTGAGCAGGTTCGTCTCCAAGAACGTTTTTTTTCTCTCTTCTCCCTACATTCTTGGGCCTACTTATGCGGCCGTGCGGCGTGTACAGTCTTATGATGCTGACCGACGCCAACGAGCTGCGGCAGCGGGCCAACTGGGGCGGCGTCCAAGGCGGCTCCCGCACCAAACTTCTCGAGAAGCTCAGGAGTACGTTTCTTATGGGATCCAGGCCCCTGCTCGTGTTGTGGCTCTTATTGACATGCTCTTCTTCCTTTTCTTCATGTTGTTTCAGGATACATCCCGTCGAGCACGCTGCTGCCGCCTAGACGGCTCGAGACGTTGGTTCGTCAGGCGCTCGAGTTCCAAAAGTCGCATTGCTTGTTCCACAACACGCAGGACGAGCCGCTCACCCTCTTTGAGGACCACGTCTGCACCTTGTACGCCGACTTGCTCTTTTATTTTATTATTTATTTTATTATTTATTTATTTTCAAGAACAATTCTAATCGGGCAAGCGATGCAGGGAACGGATGCCGAGGAATATCAAGCACGTGCTCACCGCGCACACGGACGAGGTGTGGTTTGTGCAGTTTTCCCACAATGGCCAGTTCCTGGCCTCGGCCTCACGAGACAAGACTGCCATTATCTGGCACCTGCAAGACGGCGTACCTTGCATCCCTTCTCCCTAAGCTTTACTCGTTTATGCTTTGCTTTTATTTTAGTTTGTTGATTTTATAATCCCGTCGCACAGGCGGTGGAGCCCCTTCACGTCCTGACTGGGCACAACAAGGAAACTTCCTATTTGGCCTGGAGCCCGTCGGACGACTACCTGGTGACCGCCGGCGGCGACAACGTCGTGCGGGTGTGGAACACCACCACCGGTGCGATTATGAGCGAGTGCGCTAAGCACACGAACGCCGTGACCACGGTAGCCTGGATGCCTGACGGCCGGCACTTTGTCTCGGGAGGGCTCGATAAGAGGATCATCATGTGGGTACGGACGCGACGCCCTTCCCTTTGTGCGCTGTTGATGGTGTCGACAGAGCGCCGACTGATTGCACGCTCGCACACGTCTATGCAGGACCTGCATGGGAAAGAGGTCCACGTGTGGAACTTTGCGCGCTCGCAGATCAACGATCTAGCAGTCTCGCCCGACGGCCGGTGGCTCTACGTCGTCACCCAGGAGAAGCGCATTTGCCTCTTTGATATTCAGAAGGGCGAGCAACAGGGGTACCCGTCCACCCACTGTCTCATCACTGCTCCGCCACCTCCCGACAAGGACCTCACCACTGCTTGCCTTCTTGGCCTCCTGCCCCCTCCCCAACCAAAGGTTGGACGAGACCGAGGCGATCACATCCCTGTCCATATCCGACGATGGCAAGCACCTCCTGGTCAATGTCGCCGCGCAGGAGGTCCACCTGTGGGACCTGGCCTCCCGCAGCCTCCTCCAGAACTTCAGGTAGCCCTTCATTACTTTTTGTCTTTCAATATTTTTAAAATAGTATTAATTATTATATCATTACATTTCTTAACTCCACTCCTTGCAGCGGGCACAAGCAGAGCCGTTTCGTCATTCGATCGTGCTTTGGAGGCGTGGACCAGGCGTTCATCGCGTCCGGCAGCGAAGGTTCGTTTTTACTTTATTTTAGTTCATTGAACTTCTTTGCATGGTCTGATGTAGTGCCGCACATGTGCAGACAACAACGTGTATGTGTGGAACCGTGAGCGGGGCACCCTGCTGGCCACCCTGTCCGGCCATACGGCGACAGTCAACTCCATTGCGTGGAACCCAAGGAACCCGCACCAGCTCGCAAGCGCCTCTGACGACCACACCATTCGAATCTGGGTAACCCCACGGACTCCCATCTCATGCTCCTTTGCCGCACATGTGCTCATGCTGTTCTCGTCTTGATGATGGATTTGTGGCCATCGCAGGAGTCAGAGTATGGCGAGTCGCATCGGCACGGGACGAAGAAGAGGAAGGCGCACGCCGGCCACGAGGCCAACGGCAGTTCGAGCTCGACGGCGTCGGCGGGATCAACCAATGGCGCCGGGAAGAACGGCCGGAAGGGGACACCCGTGACGGAGAAGGAAAGGCTCGACGAGGACGAGGAGGATGAAGACGAGGACGACGCAACCGCGCCTACGCCCATGAACATCGCTCGCGATCAGGACGAAGACGATGATGATGATGACGACGTCGAGGACGAGGATTGCGGCCAGCTGCCGCACGACTAGGCGGCCGGTCTCCTCTTTTTCTCTCTTTTCCTCCCTTGCCTGCCGTGTGGCGAATGGCGTGTGTGTATGTGCGTGTAAATACAAATAAATAAACAAACAAATAAATAAACTCTTGCGTCTTGTCAAGTGGAAGGGTGGGTGAAGCTGGTTGATCAGCAGCCTAAGAAGGGGTGTTGTTGTTGTCCGTGATGATCCCAGAACTTCGAACCGCATGCAGGAGGTTGTACAACCCGATCACCCAGTGGTCTATTGGGTTGGGCGCTTGGCGGTGGTAGTGGAGGCAGTCCGCGTTCGACGGAGGTGAAAAGAACTGAGAAACGTGCAGGTCGCCTCGGTACTGGGTCATGTTAGCCACGTCGAGGTAGAAGACGCTTGCATTGGCGAACTCCTTCTCGATCATCCTCGCCACCAACCTATTCTGCCTCAGGAAGTGGGACCATTGCAAGGGCTAGTCTTGCGGCACGGTCAAGGGAGCAGTGATTTTGCTGCAGTTGGTGTGGCCAACCGGAGTGTCGCGCCAGACGATGAGAGCCCACAGGTGTGCGTTGGAATACCATCGAATAGCTCGCCCTGCGCAGAAAGTCCACGTCGCGCTTGTAGTGCGCTCCCCAGTTGATAGCGCTGCCACGTGCGCCACATGCTCGCCACCGAGCTCCATCTGCCACGATGAATATCTTCAGGGGTAAAGAGAAATGAACCGAGTGGGTTCGTCCACTCCAGCACTGTGAACTCACACAACAAGGACCAAACTACACCTACTAGCCACCCCGAGCACTTCATCCAGCCTAATGCAGAGGAAAGCAAACCGCGCCCTTTTTTGGACACTTAAACAAAGAAGGATATTAATTATTAAAAACAGAATCTTTGCTGATCGCCTCCCGTCGAAAAGCCGACAGGACCTGACTGTCCGGCTGAGAACGCAGCCAAGAGTCGACGAGCCCGGCAGGGAGGAAGAGTTAGACAGGAGAGCCTCGTATTGGCCGCAATGGCGGGCACTTTGCTGTATGCGGGCTCTTTCGGTCCTTGGAGAGCCCAGGCAGGAGGCCAATTCGTCAGTCGAGGCCGACAAAGACGATGGCGCGTGGATGACCAGCACGAGAAATGCAGGAGGTAAAGCGACGACCTCTGGCCCGATGCGCTGGTCCTCTGCTTGCTTTATAAGAGCACTCGAGACTGGCGTATTCTACACAACACGCGGACACATTGCAAACAACCCCACAATAACATGAAGTTCGTCTTGGCCCTGTGCCTCTTCTTGGCGGTTCTTGTCGCCATTTCCACTGCTGAACGCTACTGCTCCAACCCTGATGCTCCCAAGGTACTTCAACAAGAAGAGCGTGGTGATGACCCATCTAACCGCTCCCACATTCAACAGTGGCCTGCGATGTTCTCGGCCACAGTCGAATGGAGGTCGAACCATCACCCTCACCACTCCTTCTTCCGCCTCTTCTGGGATGAGAAGAACAACAGGTGCGTGCTGTTTCTTGCGCCGTCACAACAAGAGGTTAACTCTTGACTGTTTTGGAAGGGCTCGCTCCGGCGGGATGATCAAGTGGAAGGGCAAGCACTACAAGATGGAGGCCATCTACAACGGCCAGAAGGAGGTCGCTCAGTACGTCTTCTACGATCGGGACCAGGTGAAGTGCTTCGTCAAGGACCTCAAGAACAAGACCATCTCTGGCCTGGACCTGCACGACGCCGACTTCCAAGGTGCCCATCACCCCAGGGTTCGTGGGTCAGGATGCTCACATCGACGACACTCGCGCAGGGACGGCGATCGTCGAGTACCACCCGGTCTACCACTGGGAGAAGACCTTCGAAAAGGGGAAGATGCACGCCCACGTCAGGGTGTACGACACCCAGGAGGATCGCGAGCTCAAGAAGCTGGGCTACTACCTCCTCGACCACGACAAGGCCGGGACCATGTACGAACAGTTTTCCTCTCTTGTCCTTCATCTTGTGGTTGCGGACAACAATGTCAATCATCCACGTTGTGCAGGACGTTCCATGAGGTCAACTACGGGCCGCAAGCAGACTCCCTCTTCAAGCTTCCCAAGCTGGTCGAGGACCAATGCAACGAAAAGCTGGACATCAACACCGACTTCCTTGACCTCCAGGACCCGTTGCTGTTCTTCCACGTGTGAGAAGGAGGAGTCCACGCACCTCAATAAACAACAGACACGGAACATAAAATTTCTTTTAATTACGCACTTTTCGTCAGAATTTAGCTGCGCTTCCTATGTCCGACAATCATCCAATCAGCGTTTTTGACAAGAAGCAAACAGAAGCAGACTTCAACGCTATTCTAGAAGAAGAAGGGGCAAGCATGTCAACGCGGAATTCAGAATTCCTCAAAGCCACCAACTCCCCCACAAGGGCCTAGTCGGTGCTACCACACCGCTCGCCCACGAACAACATCATCCACGCGGTATCCCTTCGTTCAAACGCGGGACGAAGAAGGGATCCGGAGCAGAAAGGAGGAAGAAGAGGAGGAAAGTCAAAAGATGAACTTGCTTTCCCACAGCCAGGAACGCGTGTTGGAGCTGCAGCACAACTTGTGGTCCTCCACCCCGCTCAAGGACCTTGGCAGCGGCGAGCTAGTGTGCGGGCGAGGCCGTAGCAGCTGCGGCGACTTGCTGCAGTCGGCTGAGAAGCTCCCACTGCTTCACCACCATTCGTCCTACGTCCACCAGCCCTACTGCTCGCCCTCGGACGAGAAGGCGCTCCACCAGAGCAGAGACCTCGAGGCCCTGCACGGCCGCAAGTGCCTCATCGCCGACGACGCACCGCACGAGGTAGGCCCTCTTGCGCGGCCCAAGCTCCTGGTCCTTGTCGCTGTGCGTTTTTGGCGGTGCCAAGAAGACTAAGAATTGTGAACACAGGTCCATGAAATGACGTCTTCGTCAACAGCCTCGTGGTACACGCTGCCCAAGGGCGGCGTGGTGGCCTCCACCTTCCAGATGCTGACGTCAACCATCGGTTCGTCTTGCCAAAAACATACTCTGCTACATCGAGTGGTGTTGGCGTTGTAGAGGCTCACGCGTACGACCCGAACGACAACAGGCTCGTCGTCGTTGACGCTGCCCTACATCTTCATGCAGTTTGGGCTCGTGTCAGGCGTGGTGTTCCTCCTGCTGGGCGCGTCGCTTACATTCTACTCGTACCACCTGCTCGTCTCGGCCCTGGAGGCCACCGGGACGACCTCCTACGAGGAGCTCGTCGGCCGGGCCCTCGGGCTGCGCATGGCGCGGGTCGTGAACGTGAACATCATCATCGTTTCGTGGGGCAGCGCCATCGGGAAGCTCATCATCGTGGGCGACGTCCTGCCCAACTACCTCCAGCTCTTCCTGGGCGCCCACACCGGCCAGACGGGCGACCTCGAGTACTCGTGGTCGGCCCACGCGCGGGGCGCCCTGTCGGAGATGGTCACCGAGCGGTGGTTCCTCATCTTGGCCTTCACGCTGGTGGTCATCCTGCCGCTAGCGCTGGTCAAGAACCTGTCCTCGCTGCGCTACGTGTCGTCGCTGGGCTTCGTCTCCATTTTCATGCTCTTGTTTGTCATCTTGTACCGCTCGGTCGAGCGCTTTGCGCTGTCCACCGAGTGGGACGACGTGCGCGACCGGCTGGTCCTGGCCCGGTTCGACGCGCCCGAGCGCCTGCTGCCGCTGGTGCCCATCATGTTCTACGTGTACTCGGCCCACATCTCCATCTTCCCGCTCTACCAGGAGCTCCGCCCGCAGAGCGGCGGCCGCATGCGGCGCATCCTCTTGACCGACTGCCTTCTACTCTTTGCATTCTACGCGACGCTGGGCGCCTGCGGCTACCTCTCCTTCCTGGACGCCACCAAGCAGAACATGCTCAACAACTACCCGCTGAGCGACATCGTCCTCCAAGTGGCCTCCTTCATCTTCACGCTGGCGCTCATCACCAGCGTGCCCTTCTTCACCACGCCCTGTCGCACCAGCGTGGACTACATGCTGTTCGGCCCGACCGAGGGCCCCCACGTGATGCGCGATGTGATCGAGACGCTGGGCATCATCGGCCTCCTCATCTTCGTCGCCATCGCCGTGCCCAACATCACCGTCGTGTTTGGGCTGCTGGGCGGAACGTGCGTCATGTTCTGTGGGCAGATCGTGCCGGCCCTCACACACCTCAAGGTGTCGGGCGCCAGCTGGCGGGATCCGCACACCTACCTCTCGTGTCTCCTCATCGTCCTCGGGCTGACGGTTGGCGGCGTGGGCACCTTGTCCAACCTCTACCTCAATTTCCTTCGATGATGTCGGATCCATCAAAAGACCAGTCACTGAGGCGCGATACGCCGACCCTAACGACGAGAAACAGTAAATAAATACAACAATATTATTTATTTAAATTTGTCCAACAGTCAGTCCATGCGCCGTCTTGGTACTCTGCCAAAGTGGTAAAAAGTTCCTCTTGTGCTGACCATCTGGTCGCTTCTACAGCTTCAAGAAGGTGGTCCAGAACTGCCCCAACACATGACGTAACACGTGCTAGGTAAAAGGACTGAGGCCACGGTTCGGGCTTCTACTCCGGCCGTTAGCACCCCAAGTGAACGTGGTGCGCAACTGTTGCGCTGCTCTACCATAAAAGTGGTGCAAAGCCACCCACGTGCCGCAGCATTTGGTGCAAAGAAGGGACGAGGCGCAAGACTTGGAGTGCAAGTTGTATTACTGTCTATCAGACAAGAAGGAGCTAAGAAGCTTGATGTAGAGATAAGAAGAAAAATGTTTTCTCCATCTGTTGAAACGGTGGGATGTGGTTGGAGGAGGAAGAGAAGCAGGAGACGAAGTCTTAGTAGCCAAAGACCAAGCCGGTGGAGGAGGCGGGAGCAAAGTAGTTCCCCTCCTCGACGGCCGAGGTGGAGTCCCAGCCAGACGAGGTGCTGATGAAGCTGGCGCGGCGCCGCCTCTGGCTCTTCTCGCCCAAAGAGGCAGGCTCGGGCTTGGCCATGGCCGCAGGAGCGACACCCTCGTTGTTGGCCAGACCTACGTCCTCGAGGATCATGCGCAGAAAGTCCTCGTCGTTGATGTTGTCGCTCGTGTCGACCGCCGAGGTCGACGTGGTGGTGGTGGTGGACGATTCCACAAAGTGGAAGCTGTTGAGGTCGAAGAAAGGCACGTTGAGCTCAAGCTCGTCGGGCTCGCTGACCTCGAGCATGTGGCCAGTACGCACGAAGCGCGACAGGCAACGCTGCCGCTTCTTGACGCTCTCAAAGTTGCGGCAGCGGCAAGTCTTCTGGCTCTCGACGTATTGACGGCCGCAACGCGCGCAGCACTCTTCGTCATTTTTGTTGGTGGCGACCTGTTCGGCCATCGTGGTGGTTGAGGTGGCGGCTGTCGACTGGGCCAGGGCGCTTGTGGTGGCGGTCTGGGCGGTGGTCTGCGCTGTAGACACCCAACGGTTGTAGTCGGTGGTGGCGTAGGTGGTATGACCGGCCGAGGCGGTGGCCGACGGGCTCGAAGAGGTGGCGGTCGTGGAGGTTGAGGTCGAGGCGCAGCTCGACTGGGCGAGGAAGGCCTCAACAGCGCCCGACGACGACTCGTCGTCGAAACGCGACAGAGCCTCCTTTTCCTTCATGACCTCGTGAAGGTACCACTCGAGACGCTCCTTCTTCTGGCGTTCTTCTTCTAGCTCTTGCATGAAGCGGGCGTAGGCCGAAGTCTTGCCCTCGGCCTGGAGGAAGGTGCTCTTGCGCTTGAGTCCACGGCTGTGTGACATGTTGTTTGGTTTGTGTGCGTGCTGGCTGCTAGGGAAGAAGGTAGAGAGAGAGAGTGCTTGACGGGTCAGGGTCGCAGCTGTAGTGGTTGAGCTCAAGGCTTCTGTGTGTTGTGGCTGATATAAAAATACTGGACCGTGCAGCACACCCATAATTTTAAAGGGGTGCCCGAGGTACTGCTCCTCCAATCGGCTGCGGCCATCGATTTATGAACTGCCGCGCCGGTGTCGGCAGTATTCACGGAAGCGGCCCGGATCTGCCCGCCATCCCAGACAACCGTTGCTGGGCTACTCTTGTCGACAGAATCAGACACGTGGACGCGTTCCTCGCTGTCCATTGGTACGGTGATCGGAATGTCCGGAACTGACTCCGATCCAGACAGGCCTCGTGCCGCAAAGCGCACGCCACCTCGAGGAAGCCGTGGCGCGAGACACGGTACTTCGCCCGGAAGGCTTGAAGTTCTGGGGGGGGCGGTATCTCTACCTACCAATCAAACTAGTGGCGAGGCGAACAGGCACAGAGAGAGAGAGAGAGAGAAAAGAGTTGCGTGCATCACTGGAGGGCTACAACACAGGGCGGCCGCTGATGCCGATCATCAGGCACTGAAGGCAGGGTTTTCATACTTGTTCCACTCGCGCGCCGCGCCCTGGTAGATGCGCACACTACATGCACGCCGACCCAGGTGTGCCACACCAAGGGCCAGCCCAGTTCCCACCCACACCACGGCGCGTCAGCAGGTCCTTTGGCCGTGTGTACACACGCCGGGTCGGAAGCAAGCGCGCCAACAGCGAATTCGCCGGTTGGGTGGTTGGTTGTGTGTTGGTTGGCAGCAATTTGCCGATGGGGCGTACCTCGAGAAACCGGTCTGGCCCAGAAAGTTGGCGATTTCGAGCGCCTGTTGTGGTGTGGAAAGAGAGCCAGGGTGGAGGAGTAAGCACCCCATCACCATCGTCTTGACCATGATTAAACTGACCTTGTCCTTGGCTTCTGGGGTCGTGTAGACGATGATGGGCGTGTCGGCCTTGGGCTTGGCGAACCCGTAGCGGGCACGCCACTTGCCCTCGTCGAGCACCACCGACTTGACCAGCTCATCGGCTGCCGTGTGTACAGGCGGGCCGCACGGAAAAAAATCACCATACAAGCGACATCGCAGCCACGCCACCGGGAGAGGGGTGAGGTCTCAGCCACCGCAGCGCCGATCAAGTCAAAACCAAGGCGCCACAACCAGACGCCAGCCATCCGAGTGGTGGATCGGTTCGGCCGGGAAAAGACGTCGCGCCACCCACAGGAGGAGGAGACCTGTTGCGGCAGCATTGGTGTGTGACGTACCGGGGATGTTGGTGGCGCCTGGGATGCCGGGCTCCACCTTGCACTCGCCTGGGCTTCGCAGGTCGAGCAGCAACGTGCCGCTCGAGTTGTTGGCCAGCACTTCCTTCACCTGTGACCGCGAGACCACCAGTTCCTGCACACGAGGAGACAAACACAACAAAAATGTTAAGGAATTGAACGACCAAATTAAATCTCTTCCTCAACGTCTAGAAGGACTCTGGGTGAACCATACGCCGGGAAGGACAGTCTCCTTCTTCTTTTGCCACGTGAGCTGCGAATCCCACACCACATTTGCTTCTCGTTCTGAATTGCCCGAATGAATTTGCGAATTAGGTTCGTACGATGACAACACTTGAGCATTTGGGGGGAGGGGGGGCATGTTGAGCCGGTTTGAACCTTCAGCCGCTTCCGATGCAAAACCGCGGCACTGGGGGGCGGAGATGGGGCCGCTCGATACGTGTGAGCGGAGGCTCCCGTAGCGCACGAGAGACCGAACGGTCAACGCGCTACCATGACTTGTGGCACAGCCCCTAAGCGCAATCCCTGCCCTCCTCATGCTGCGCTTACTTGTTCTCCGATTCAATCAACCTTTTTTTTTCAGTATTTTTGTTTTGTTTTCTCCGTTTTCTCTTTGGCGCCATTTTTCTGCCACGCCAAATTTCACACAACTTGTTGATGGAAACCCAGCACGCAGATGCCTCTGCACAGGGCCCTTGTGTGCTTAAAATCGAGCAAGTGACTGCCACATGGCTCGAGTCTCGACTCAAGACTCGCGTCCACCATTTTGCAAATCACAAAATTGGTGAAGGGGAGGGGTTTTTGGGCAGCATCTATCGGATCAAGCTGAACGAGGGCCTGCCTGACGAGCAAACGGTGGTGGCCAAGCTGGCGCCCACAGAGGAGGAAAGCGAGCTGTTCCTCCACTTCTTCAAGCCCATGGGCATTTTCATACGGGAGGCCGCCTTCTACCATCACGTGGTTCCCGTCCTCGAGCAGTTTTGTGCCGCCTGCAAGTGCTTTGCCCAATCTGAGACGTCGTCCACGCCACAGTCGTTCGTGCCGCGCTGCTTTGCGCTGGAGGTGGACTCAGAGAGCGGCTGTGGGATCCTTCTCTTGGAGGACTTGCGAACGCGCCACAGCTCCCGCCTTCCGCCCTCGACCGTGCCCACTGACCCCAAGGTTCCACTGGACCTGCCGCGATTGCGCCTCGCCCTACGAGCTGTGGCCGCCCTGCACGCACTCCACTTTCGTCTCCTCGCCACGGACGATGCCACATCCACGAGCGTCGAAAAGGACGAAGAAGAAGATGCAGGCGCGGCCTCTCCCTACCCTTTCCTCCTGCGTGGCGATGAGCCCGTCTTCGTTGAGCTGATTTCGCGCTTCTACGCCGAGTCGGTGCGTGCACGTGTTGTCGATTCGACGCTGTGCTTGCTGACGTCTGGCGATTTGGCCATTCTACTTAGCTATGCAAGTTCCGCGGGCTGTTCGGCGGCCTGCTGCCCGATGGCGTGTGGGAACGCTGCGCTGACCTCACGGCCAGCATCAGCCAGCCCGCGCCCACAAGCCATGCCATGGCGCTGTGCCACGGGGACCTCTGGCGAGCCAACCTGATGTACTACACGACCGATGATGATGACGATGAGGAGGAGGGCGAGCAGGTGGCCCTGCTCGACTGGCAGTTTGTCCGATGGGGCAACCCGCTTGGGGACGTGGCCTTCCTTATCTACTCCTCGCTCGACCCCGACGTGCGACGCGCCAACGAGGCCAGTCTCGTGCAATACTACCACGCGCAACTCCTCGAGTTCATCCACAAGCGAGACGCGGCGGCGATTCACCTGGGTACCCACGATCGGACAGCTCTGGGCCCCAGAGAATACACGCTCGCCCAGTGCCGCGAGGACTTTCAACGGGAGAAGCTCGCGGTCTTCGTTCAAACCGTCAGCTCGCTCGAAGCGTTTCTGGATGATACCGTGCGACGGAGTGAAGTCGGCCGAGACGAGAGCCTGCGACCAGGCCCAGGTATCAAGAGGTTAATTGAAATGATCAATGACCTCTCGCAAGAGGGACTGTTGTAGCGGAGTAACGTGTCGGAAAGATCTGACCAATTACAAAACTCCCTCGCACAGACCCCCCAATCGGGAAGATAGAAATAGTCGTCGCCTTAACGACGGCTAAGCGATACCATAGGCAGATGGAGGGCCGTCTGGTGGAACTCGATGAAAGAGGTCAGCTGCGCTTTTGAGGTCAAACCACCGCCGGGTGGTGCGACGTGGTTAGTGCAATACCCCCGCGGGGCCAATCCCCAAGAGGCTGCGCGTCCCATGCGGCACAGCGCGCAGCAACCACGACAAGCACAAGCTCCAGAACGCTGTCAGGACCGACACTCGCTCTCCACCCTTTCCCTCGTCAACACCTATCAACACAGCCTTTGGTCTGTCCGTCCGTCGACTTCTCTTCTTCCCCCATAGTTTTGCTTGACCACCAACATGAAGAGGACGCACGAAGAGGCCATTGGACAGCAGCTGCTTTCCCCGACTGCCTACACCCTTAACACGGCAAGCCGAGGCAGTATGAGCCTGCGCCACCGTTTGCGCCTGGAGGCTTTCATGCAGCTCATCGAAGAGGAACGCGAGAGGAGGCAGCGCCTTGAATGGTACCTGCAGGAAGTGCTTCTCGAACGTGACGCCCTGACCAGCGACATGACCGCGTCGAAGACTTCCTCCTCCACCACAACGACTACAACGAACAACAACAACACGCTGAGCCGGTCGGCGCCCCAAGTCCTGATATCGTCGGCCTCGTCGTCGACCAGCTTCGAGAGCGTGCGCAAGCGCCAACGACGATTGTCCCTCTTCGTGCGCACGGGCTCGCTCGAGACAACCGACGAACCGGCGCCCGCCGTAGCGAGCTTCGTTGCGGTTGAACCATCGATGTCCCCCAGCGAGTTAGTGGGCACGACGACAACCGCGCGATCCTCAGCACGACTCCAGGGAGACGATAGCGAGGACGACGAGGAGAGGGACGATGAACGCGCTCAAGAGAGCGAGAACAGCGAGGAAGACGAGGAGGAAGGTAACGAAAAGTTTCAAAGCACAAGAGGCGGCGCTCTTCACAACCATCGGCGAGGCGAGACCAAGCATGCGCGAGGCCCTTCGGCGCGGCGCCTCTCGGTCTCGCACTTCTTCTGTGCCGAGGCCCTGGAGTCGTTCCCCTCCTCTTCCGGCCTCATCAACTGTCCTTGACGGTTCAAAAATACACAAATAGCTCATCCCACTACGGTGCAATTAACGACGTTGGCCTTTGGTTTTGAGCCTCAACGAAAGCCACGTCGTCGAGCGGACGCGCCCTTTTTGTACCCTGAATTTTCTCGGCAAGCCGTTGGCGAAAAAGGCGCCAAAACAGGTTGCTGTTCACGAAGACGCGTTTGTTTGGCTTTGCACACACCACAAGTGTAACCCGAGATGGCGGACGAGGTGCAGTTTGTGCACATGGACGCGAGCAACGTGAGGGAAGTGCAGAACCTCAATAGTGTGGTGCTGCCACTGGCCTACGATGAGCGATTTTATCGGCAGGTGCTCCAGCAGGACCAAGGACGCTACTGCACGTACGTGTGCATTACATTACTTCTGCCCGTTTTTCTCGGCCTTGCCCTCCCACGCCAACGTCAGCTCAAGCGTCGGTTGCTCTAGTCTTGCCGTGGTAGGGGAGGAGACTGTGGGAGCAATCGTGTGCACCATTGACGTAAAGAAACGGAGCTTGTGCATCGCCACGCTGGCGGTTCTGGCTCCACATCGTCGCTCGGGCATTGGTGCCGCTCCGTCCGTTGTATTGTCTTTTTTCTCCTGATTGCCTTTGACGGATCACAACCCTCTCACGTGACCTGTCTGCTTGTGGGGCACAGGCCGGAAGCTCGTGCACCGCGTCCTGCGACAGGCTGAGGATGAAAAAATCACGCCAGTGAATGTGCATGTGCAGGTTGTGTGCATCTGTTGTTGTATTACACCACACTCTCATACCAACTTACCGTCCCCCCCTCAGGTCGGCAACGACGACGCCTTAGCCTTCTATGAATCGCTTGGGTTCGTCCAGCTGCAGGTGCTTCCGCGCTACTATCCACCACGAGTTCAACCGCGCGACTGTATCCTGTTGGAGCACCGACCACCTGCCGGCGCGCAGCAGACGCGGTGACTGTCGCCACAACCCTTTTATTTATTTATTTCTTCTTCCTTGTGCCCATTTCCCGGTTTTAACCGGTAAACTTGTGCGTGGCAATAAATTATGAAAATCAAATTAAATTACCCGCCAAGCCAGTTCACCTGTGGCCCTCTCCTTGAAGAAGGGCCCTGGGGCGTTACATCATGGAAGGCATTCGTCTGGAAGAGGATGATGTGGTGACTCGGGCTGCTGCGTATATGGGGCCACCGTCGCCCCCCTCGAGAAACCGCCCACCGCCCCTGCGCCCAGCTCGGATGGGTTTAGGTGCAGCCGATGGAGCTAGGAAGGGCAAAGAAAAGAGCGAAGATGGCGATTTTACCGAGTACTCATACGTCGTCAAGTACGATCATGAAGAAAGCTATGATAGCAGGACAACCGAGAGCTCGTCCCAATTGCAAGAGTCAAAAAGATATGCAAAAAATCGAGAGCTGGTTCTCGGATTTAAGGCCAGAGACAACGCGAGGGACGACAAAGAATGGGACGCAACCCTTAAATCTCTGCCCACATTGCATCAACTCATACTCAAGCAAGACGTCGATGGAACCCGAGCCCTTCTCGGACGACTGCCGCCCTCGTCTCTTGCATTTGTCTTGGCCGAGAAGATCGCGGCAACTGGGGCGACTCCACTTCACGTAGCCGCCCTCCTTCCTCCCTCGCCCTTTGCTGGCGAAGACGAGGCCTCTTCGTCGGCGGGTTCGTCTCCAACCATGAACTCTTATGGCGCCTCCATGCAAGAACTCGGCGAGACAAGCGATCAGCAGCCACGAGATGTGATCGCCGACGTTTTGCTCGCCGTCGCGTTCCAGTCTCCGCAGGGGCTGTACCAGCTCCTATTCACCGCCTGCCAGGACCACGCGAGTCCCAAGCGGGCCGTGCGCCAGCGCGACGAGGATGAAACAGCCACCACTACGGGCGAGACGATCCTGCACATTGCAGCACGCAATGGCTTCGACGGGTTCATACGCAAGGTCTTTGAGCACGTCTTTGCCCTGCGACGCGCTAGTGCCATCTCCCCTCGTGGCGTCGGTCGTGAAGGCGAGGCAGCGGCGGTCGACTGGGACAGCTTCGTCAACTGCGCCAACGCCAAGGGCCAGACGCCGCTCCATGTCGCGGCCAAGGCGGGCCAGTTCGACTGCTGCATGACGCTCATCGCCAACGGAGCCGCGGTCGACTGGGAGGACGTCGAGAATCGCACGGCCTATGACGTCGCCCTTCTACGCCACCACGACGAAGTGGTTCGGCTGCTGCGTAGCGAAGGCGCGACCATTCCGCGCCTCTACAACTACCCCCAGCCCCGTACGCCCAGCTCGTCCGCTACACGTTTTACTATTTTATATTTATAATTATATTTACGATTTTTATTCACTGGGATTTTTATTTTATTTTTTCTCTGACGTATGCGCACGTGGGCATGTAGTGACTGAGGAGGAGAGGGCCAACCTCGTGGTGGACGACTACGGCTGGATCATGAACGGCGACCCAGAACGCGGGCCCACGCCCCGCAACATCTCCTCTTCATCGTCGTCACGTGCCTCGCGGCGTGCAAGCGGCGGCAGCTCGAGGCGTCGGGCCGGGTCGGTCTCGGCCACGACCACGACCACAACAGCCACAGCGGCTCCGGTCATCACGCGCCTTAGCGAGAAGCAGATAAGGCTCGACGCCAAGAGGACCAAAAAGTGGGAAAAGATGCTCAAGGACTGGTACATGATCCCAAGCTACCTTTTTCCTTTTTCCTCATGCTTTATATTAATCAAATGGCAGGGGCGAGCACGAGAAGGACAAGGACAAGCACAAGAAAAAGTGGAAGAAGGTGCAAAAGCGCGCGAGGAAAGGCATACCGCCCCAGGTCCGTGGCCAGGCCTGGATCAAGCTCACCGGCGCGCACGAGACCATCGCCCGCCCGCCCATCAAATACGACCCCGTGCGTCGGCCCTGCCTTTATTTTTTTTTTTTTTTTCTCGGACCACCGTGGTCTTCCCCTTGCGTGCGCTCACATCGGCCGCTGGCGCGGACAACTGGGCAGAGGCGAGTCGGGTCGCGTTTCCTGAAGCAGATCGACCTGGACATCGCGCGGACCCACCGCGATCACATCTTCTTCAAAGTCCGCTACAGCGACAAGTACGTTCCCCCGCCACACGGCTCTCCACAACAGCAGCAGCTTGTGCTCACCACAACGATATACCTGTTTACGATGATGATGTCGGATGTCACGCCGCCAGGCAATGCCAGCTGTTCCGGCTCCTGCGGGCCTATAGCTTGCACAACAAGGCCGTCGGGTACACGCAGGGCATGTCCTCCATCGCCGCCATGCTCCTCACCTTCATCGACAACGAAGAGGTGCGCTTCTCGACTGCTGTGTGGACACCGCTCGCGAGAACAGTCGAACTCACTTGGCGCGTGGCGGGTCGCGCGGGTGCAGGAGGCCTTTTGGGTGTTTGACAGCCTCATGCGGGACTATGGCATGACCGAGCTCTACCGGTACGCAACACACACAAGCACATGCGCATGGGCCCACGAGTCCTTGGGGGAATCGTTCGCGGCGGCTGAGGCGCGGACGCGTGCTGCGGGATGCTGGTGGGGCGGACCGGGAGCAGGCCTGGATTCCCGGGGCTCAAGAAGGACTTTTTCATCCACGAGCAGTTGCTGAGCCGCTTCCTCCCGCGCCTGCACGCCCACTTTGAGGACCAATGCATCATCAGCTCGGCCTACGCGACCAAGGTATTCCTCAATCGTTTATGAGGAGGATGGTGATGATGATGATGATGATTAGACTCACGCGGTGCACGCACAGTGGTTCTTGATGATCTTCATGAACCTGCCCTACGGGACGACTGTCCGGCTGTGGGACTACGTGTTCTGCGAGGGCTACCGCGCCATCTTCTTTGTCGGCATCAGCCTGCTCCACGAGCTGGAAGGTGCCAACCGGCCTCTTCCTCTTCATTCACTTCATCGCACATGTGTTGTGTGCAACTAAATTGACACGAAAAATTGTGTTGGCGTGAGGCAGACGAGCTGCTGCGACGGGACATGGAGGGCATCTTCTTGCTGCTGGGCAACGAGCTTTCGTATCGACAGCTCGACACGGACCGGATCATCCGCGGGGCCGTCCGGCTGCGCCGCAAGGCCAAGAAGGGCAACTACCGCCTCTTCCAGCAACTCGACCAGGAGTACGCGCGCGACCAATGAATGAAGTGCAAGAAGAACAAGAGCAGAGCCAAGAGCCGCCACGTGACGTCGAAGTAATTGTACATTAGGTTCCTCCGCCAGCTGAACCTCACAGTTTTCCCTTTGTGTACAAGAAGAAGAAGAAGAAGAGATTAAGAAAGCAAGCCCCCTCCTGTGCATCAACGCCAAGGTTCACAAAAGAGGCGCGAGTGGCCATTGGCGTGTATGCGATCGCGGAGGACTCACGAGCAGAGCCACAAGAAATGCGTTCATAAGAAGTGTGGGCTCTAAGGCTGCAGACTCCTGGGAGGTAGGCGGCCACCCAATGTGGGGAATTGATTGTACCTCAGTGTACCAAACGGCCGGCATGATCCCAACACGACACATGGCAGACATTAAACACTAGAACAGCGAAGTTGTCCATTTGTGTACCTGAGTAGTGTTAAAAAGGCAATTAGTTGTGCTTAGGACCTTTTCGGATTGGGTGGTTTTTGGCCATATGCATGCGAGAACGAAATTGGGAGCTGCCGGGCAGACACTCTCGCCAAAGCGCACTTTGAGCGAAGTAGGCGCTGAGAAGAGGCACGTGCAGCTGAGGGGATGGAGAAGAGGTGGTGACGTGTGCGCAAGAAGTATTATTGAAGAAGAGAGCAAGTTGGAGACATGAGCGGCGGAGGCAAGGTGATGGAAAGACTACCCAGCGTCAGGGTCGCCTCGACCGAAGAGGAAGAGTGGAAAAGCAAGCTCTCTGCTGAAGAACGACGCACGCTCATTCAAAATATGTACTGTCACACCACAGAAACCATTTGGACAAACCTTCATCTGTTTTCTCATCAAAAAAGCGGTTGGCTGCAGTGTGGGTGAGCTGAAGAGGCAGGCGAACCAGGGCCCCAACGCAGATGCTAGTCTTAAATTCCGCCTCACGGCACTGGTCGTTCATGTCGAAGACGACGCCTTCCGTACCGCAACTACGCCTACTGAATACCTCCAGCGCCTCACGAACAGGTTGGCGTTAGGCCCTTCCGCACTGTACTAGGCTTATCTCCTTGTAAGATTAATTTCTTCTTGGAAAAGAGCGCTTTCTGAGAAGTCTTGACACGAACAAAAGCTGGCGTCGATTTGTTGATCATGTAGCAAAATGCCGTTTCTGAGCAGGGAGCAAATCAAGTTCAAGGTTGGCAAGATCAATTTCGACAGGGGCAAAGAGGTAGCTTGCAGCGCCAGCGCGCATCTTGTTCTGAATTAAGAATTAATTTTCAATCTTTAACTGCCGCGTAGTACTATGAGACGGGTGCGGTGTCCGACTTGGCGCACACTGGACAGACCGTGCGCGCTCGATGCCAGGGCTCGCAAGCCGACAAGTATAGCATTTGGGTGCATGTAGAGCCCCGTGTCTCGGACATGCAGATCAAGGAGGCCTTTTGCTCGTGCCCCATCGGCGACGATGGTCTGCTCGCCTACTCCACCATGTTCCTTCTCTTTGTCCTTGTTCTTCTTGGCCTTGGTGTAGTCTGACTCCTCTTGTTCAAGGTCGGTGTAAGCATGTGGCCGCCGTGTTGCTGACGTGGGCCGACGCGCTCGCCGCACAACAGCGGCCCGGCGGTGGCTCCGCCGCGGCCACGCCTGGCGCCCACCGCTCGCCCTCCTCTATCTCTGGGCGCCTGCCACCGCCGGCCGCGGCCTTTGCCGCGCACCACACCGTGGGGAGTCTGGGCTTTGGCGGGGCCAGCGAGGCCGCCTCCGGCAGCGGCAGGCCCATCGAGCTCGTTCGGCCGGCCAAGCGGCTCCGCGTGGTCCCGCCCGGGGCCCTTTCCACCGGCGACGGTGGCAGCGGTGGAAGCGGCGGGCGTGTGGGCCTCGCCGGCATCGACGAGGAGGCGCTGGGCTCGATGGGCATCCGGCGGTGGAACCGGCGCGACCCCGAACTGCGCCGCCGGAGCGCTGGCGACGACGCCCTGGCGATCGAGCGGCCCGATGAGGCCGGGGCCGCCTCCGCCAGCAGCGTCGCCAGCGGCAACGAGCGGCTGCTCGACCACCTCCAGCAGGAAGTCGCCGGTGCGCACGCGCCCAGCCCTGATTGAGGCTTTGGCCTGGTGTGAGCTGACCGTGATGGCGTGCGTGTGTGCGGTTGCGGGGCAGAGCTGCGCGGTCTGCTCGAGCGGAAGGAGCGCGAGCTGGAGAAGGAAAAGGCCGAGCGGCGTGAGCTCCGACGCACGGTCGAGCGTCAACGGGCGACCATCGAGGCCCTCCAGCAACGTCTGCGCTCCGCCGATGACAACGACCTCGCCGGCCGACGACCGCCTGACGAGTGCGCCGACTCGTACGACACGGGCATCGGTGCCGTCGACGGCGACAACGACCAGGAGGGCGGCGATGATGCTGTCGACGCCGTGGAAGGGAATGTCGAGAACAAGGGTGACAAAGTGGCTCACCTCGAGGAGCGTGAGGAGGATCACGAAGACGAGCGCCAGGAAGAGGAGGAAGAAGATCCGACGGCAGAGCGCTTGCTCGAGGCCATGAACCCGGATGACGAGGCAACTCTGCCGCAGAAATACGACCCAGAGCAAGCTGAGCTGCGCGCCGCGATGAAGAGGGAGGAGACGCGGCCGCACGAGGACGAGGACGAGGACGAAACGCCAGCGGCGCTGTTGCGCGAGGTCATGATGGACCAGTCCCCGACTCTACGCTTCGATGATGACGGTGCTGCCTTGGAGGATGAGCCGCAAAACGGGCTCGCGCAACCATACCGCGGGCCGGGTGGCCCGGCCGAGACCACGCCTCCGGAAGCGGAGGACTCTGTTGCTGGCCAGAAGCGAAAGCGAGATGAGGAGACGGGTGATCATCGCTTGACGACGTCGCCTGCGCCCCAGGTTAAAGACAACGTTGCACCCGACGCCGTGACGCCACCAGCGAAGGTGTCCCTGTCCGTTCTTCTGCGCAAACATCTGAGCCCGCTCCGGTCGCGCCTCCCCGTCGACGAAGGTGAAGCTGCATCAGATGGCCAGTCGCTCACCCGCGAAGACGCAAGTACAACGACGCGACAAGCACTGGACACCCCACAGACGCCTCCTCGACCAACCGAAGCAGCTGGAGACAAGAGCGTGTCGCCCGTGTTCAAGTCGCTTTTCTTACGCCAGCCGAAGAAGAGGAACACCGACACAAGCTGAAGTATTTTTAAGAATTTTTGGTTTACCAAAAACTGGAGGTATCATCAAATCTTATGGTTGTTCTAAGCCAATTTAACACATCTGGGGGTGTAGCTCACATGGTAGAGCGCTCCGTTCGCATCGGAGAGGCAGCGGGATCGATACCCGTCACCTCCAGGATTATCTTTTCTTAAGTACGAAAGGTGTTTATGGACGGATGATGTACATATTGGGCTGGGGATCATGTCGCTGTAAGGTGGCCGGTTAGCTTAGTTGGTAGAGCGTGGTGCTAATAACGCCAAGGTCGTGGGTTCGATCCCCACACTGGCCATTCTTTTTGCCTTCTTGTTCTACGCTGGCTCTGGTGGCTGTGGCGCTCCGCTTCCTTGTGGTGGGTTAGTGGCTCGTTGTGGCGCCCTTGTGTGCAACTTCTCGCGTAGTCGAGTCAGCACCAGGCGCACCGAAGCAGCCATCGCACCCTGCCTCTCGCCCATCCCTACTTCTCTTCTTCCGGTCCGTTTGTTTGTCAAAAGTAGCTAAACTTCATGGCTCCATTCATGTGTCCCATTGATGCCTTCTTGGCAATAACTGGTCAAGAACAAGGACGCGTGCCCAAGAATTTGATGAACGCTGCACGCCCCACAACGCGGAGGCAAAAAAGGAGAGAGCTCAGCCTCAGGCCAAGTCGCCGTGCGCGATGCGCTCCCGCCTCGTCGGCTTTTCATCGTCGTGATCATCATCACCTCCTGCGATGCCTGCCAGCGTTGCGTTATTGAGTCGGTTGCCTTTCCCCAGCAAGCATCACCATCTCAAGTCATCCACAAGAACCACGTTGGGAGAGGAGAGGAGGCGCACTGGTGGCAGTGATATCAAACTCGTTGTTCTTCCTTCCAACCTCTTCCGACGCGGGATTGCCTGTGTCGTGCGCCAGCGCAAGAGAGGAGTAGACGACGAGCACCACCAAATGACGATGATGACGACGACGAAGAGAATAATTATAAGACGCCCACCCCATGACGATCAGAAGAGAGAAAGACAGTGAAAGAGGCATGAAGAGAGAGAGAGAGAGAGAATAAAGATGTTGACGACAATGAATTGGTAAAAAGAACACAACCATCGCGCAAGTCACCATCCGCCAGCGCGCGCCTCCCCTTCCGAAGCGGTCATACAATACGAATCCTCCTCTTTCCTCCTCCTCCTCCTCCTTATCACGCAATCCACCCACCACCACTACACTAGCAAACGTGCTTGCCCTTCTCCTGCTCTGCTTGTACGGAAAGGCGGCGAGTGAATGGCAAGGGGAGGAGGAGCACGAGGAGGAGAACGACAAGAAGAAGAGGGACAAAGAAGAGCAAGCAAGATGGAAAGATTGCGCAAAGCCACCATCAAGAGTAGTACAAAACGAGAGTGAGAGATAGGGAAAGAGCAGCGACAGTCAGAAAAAAGAGGAAAAAAACAAGCTGCGTACCGGCTGTGTACTTGGCAAACACCTTGGCCAGGACGAACGAGGTCACGAGCCACGCGGCACAGATGGTGAACACCGTGTGGTTGGAGAAGGCATCCACCTGCGCCCCGCCGCCGCCATCCCATGACACATCCAACGTTGGCAAAACGGCTCGCGGATTGTCCGCGGAGAGAGCAACTGCAGTTTACGAGGGAGGAGGGAGGAGGGAGGATGCTGACCTTTCGCAGCACGACGACGACGAGGAAGTTGAGCGGCACGCGGAAGAAGTTCATGATCGTCGCACGCGCGCTCTCCTGCGAGACGAGAAGGAGCAGAGGAAGAAGAAGAAGAAAGAAGAAGAAAGAAGCTTCAGACGAAGCAAAGGAAGAGGCCATGTACAAAGGAAGGAGAAGAAAAAAAGAAAGACGTACAGGGATGTGGGTGCCTCGGAGCGTGCCAAAGCACGGGAAGTAGAGGCCGCACGCGATTTCGAAGGCGAGGAACGCAAACATGAGCACGTATTGGTTCTGCCCGTTTTTGTGTGCGTTTGTGTGACATCAGACAAGAGGGAAAAGGAGGGGAGGAAAGGGTCCATATGGCGTACCACAGCGAAGATGGGGATGGAGAGCGAGGCAAAGGCGATGCCGAGGACAAAGAGGGCGATGGACTCGAGCTTCATGCTGCGCTGAACCAGCAACGTGAAGATCGAGCTGCCGACCATGATGCACACCTAAAACCATGGGCCGCACACGCATGGCGTGAGTCACCTCTCGTCCTCTTCTGTCTCTCTTCTCTTTATCTCTCTCGATGTCGGCGTACCATGAAGCAAGCAAAGATCACGCCGTAGGGAAGGACCTGGCCCGCCGGTGCGCTGGGGTCCTGCGATATATTTCAAGACCAGTCAAGACGAGGAGATGACGAGAAGGAGATGGCCATTTGTACCTCGTTCAGGGTCGGAGTCCACATGAACACAAAGACGTACATGGAGCCCTCGAACAGTGACTGGACCAGACCCAGGATGGGCACCTTGGGGTCTGCGTTCGCGGCCACGACGTTGAGAATGATGATGATGATAAGAAGAGATCGCAAGCGACGCTGGAGCCGAGAGGACGGACGCACCGTTCCGGAGGATGGTGACGGCGTTGGTAAAGGTCTGCGAGACGTTGATGGTCGAGTCACCGTAGTTCTCGCACCAGGTCGAGGCCACGATCAGCGTAGCCAGAATGAGGAAGCAAAGCGCCACCTTTCATGTAAAAGGTCAAGGACAAGGACAAGACGACGTGAGCTTGTGCCGACCACTGGTCGAGGTCGAGTTTGACTTAGACTTATGTGTCTCAAAAAGCGTACCATGAAGGGGGCGACGAAGCCATAGGCGTCGGCCGCGAACGAGGCGATGAAGCCGGCCAGGATGGCAGCGATGCCGTTGCCGATCGTGGCGAGCGAGAAGGTATGCGACAGCTTCTCGGCCGAGTAGCCCCTCTGTACAGATGGCGGCGAACAAACGGACGGTTCAGAACGACGACGCGCCTTTTATGCTCTCGGACGTAGAAAGGAACGAACCTTGAAGTGCTCATAGACCATCCAGGACTCAAAGGCCGAGAAGAGGAGGGACGTCGAGATACCGGCCAGGATGCGACCGGCCAGGAGGATGTTGAAGTCGTTGAAGAGCTTGGTCAGACACGACAGCGAGTAGCAGAGGCCAAAGAACATGCACATGTTCTTACGCCCACTGGAAAGCGCCACAAACAACAAGCGTTAAAGACTACGAAGAAGAAGAACAAAAGAGCCTCTTGAGAGGATCAGGCAGGATGCACGCACTACTTGTCAGCAATGGAGCCGATGAACGTGCCAAAGATCATTGACGAAGAGAACCCGGCGATGAAGAGAATGGCAATGTCCTGCATACATAAGAGGGAGAATGAGCGGACGTCCGTGTGAGGCGAGGAGGTTCGGGTCAATGACAGGCAGCAAGCAGACCTGCTTCTGGAAGCCATAGGCCTCGTAGAGAGCATAGACGTAGGGTCCCTGGAGCCAGTCGGACTCTGGTAGCAAAGGTAAGACGAAGAAGAGGGCTTGAGTTCCAGCAAACGAGGAAGCGCACCCATGACAATGAGGTAGACAAGCAAGTAGTTCCATTGGAAGCGGCGGAAGGCACTCTCCTCCTCTTCGGCCTTCTTGACGTCTTCGGGCTCTTGGATTTCTTTGCTTGAGGCAGGCTGGGTCAAGGCGGTCCCAGAGAGGACGTGAGTAGTTCCTTCGTTGACCATGAAGCAAGGAGTTGGTGTGAGCAGAGGGGTGGAACCTGAGCCCTTTGTCTAATGACATACTGGAGCCCAGCGCACAGCAGCGCGAGAACCGCAAAAATCAAGTAAAAGAATTCGATGGTCATGTTGAATTCCTCTGCATCCAACAACTCGGTTAGAAAAAGTGAAATAAAAAAACCGCCCCACTAAACTCACCACGTACAGGGTGGAGTGAAGGCCCAGGGCAATCTGTTGTTGTTACCCCTACGGCTCCTCCACGTTACAGAGCCAGAAAAGGAGAGGCGAGGATATTGTGTTTAGTTGGCCTGCGGCGGGGCAAAGGGATGATTTTATCTCCGTCATGGTGCAGTCGGAAGCATCTGCGGAATACCATGCGCGGGACCCGGGTTCGATTCCTGGTGACGGATAGTCTTTTGTGTGTTGGTGTCGACCGTTGCTCTTGTCCTGGTCGATGCGGCAACTGGCTTAACGGCAAGCGAAACGAAGCGAAGTGGCGCTTCAAACCTTTCGTTTCTACTCCTGTGCGCAAGATCACAAATGGCTTCTAAGTTTGGCGGAGCTCCTAAGTGCCCTCGATGCGGCAAGTCAGTATACCACGCTGAGCAGATCATCGGTGCTGGCCGAGAGTGGCACAAGAGCTGCTTCGCCTGCCGCCTTTGCAACAAGCGGCTCGACTCGACCACGGCCACTGATCGCGAGGGCGAGGTCTACTGCAAGGGCTGCTACGGCTCCAACTTTGGCCCGCACGGCTTCCGTGGTGGTAACGCTGGTGGCGTCATGCATACTCAGGTGAGCCAACGCCGTTCTTAATCGTCAAGAGGGGGGGGGAGTTCTCTACTCTTATTTCACAAGGTCTTTGTTGAACGAACGCTCACACTGTCGTTACCTTGTGTCCTTCCAGGCTAAGGAAGAAGTCGTCAGCTTCGGATCGACGCCCGCCCCTGCGCCCGCGGCTGGTGGCGGCGGCCCCGCGTTCTGCCCCAACTGCGGCACCAAGGCCGCGGGCGGCCGCTTCTGCTCCGGCTGCGGCAACACCCTCGCCTAAGCCCCTTCATCTTCTTCATCTTGCAGCTCTCCTTCCCCAACAAATAAAAGTGGCGCACAAGAATTGTACGTTTTACAACAACAACCGCCAAAACATTGTTGGTTGAGCAGAAGGGGCTTTTTACTCTTTGCAAGGCGAAGATGACGTCGGTGGTGATGACGGTAGTGTTGGTGGCGGCTTGTACACCATCAACGTGCTTTGAGTGTCGCGTGGGACCATCGACCACGCGTAGTCGAAGAGTGGGTTGTGGGCGTTGCCCAACCTGTGAGGGTCGAGGGGTGAAGAGCTCAGAAGAGTCCCTCAAGGACTGACAGAAACGAGAGCACGATGAAGACGAACCGGTCGAACACGCGCACGGTGTAGGAGAGGCGCACAAAGGTGCGGAAGGTGTCAGTGTCGGCCTTCTCCCCACGGTGGACGCAAAAGGCATCCATGAGGACGATCTCGAACATCTCTGGCCGCCACGCCTTCTCCTCCTTGGCCTTTTCGTACACAAGATGGAGCAACGTCAACACACGCTAAACATGAAGAACAAGAGGGCGAGGAGGAGCTGCAACCTGTCGGTCAAAGTCGAGGAAGAAGTTGTGCGTGGCCGGATCGAGATGGGCGACTTCAAAGGGCTGGAGGTAGAACACGGTGGGAAGCGTGTTGCTCACCACGTACGATCGGTCTGACCTCAGCTTGGGGCTGATCCGTGCGCCCTGAAAGCCATCCGTGTGACAGCCTGTTGGTGTAGAGCGGCGACAGTACGGTGAGCACGCGACACCCAACCAAAGCCACAGGGCCAAGCACGGACCTTCGTTGCGCTGCATTTGGCCTGCAGGCACGACGCCCTGGTCGAGGGTGAGGTAGCAAAAGCTGTCCAGCATCGCGTCTCCATTAGCTTCGTACTCGAAGTCCATCACCTAAGATTTTGTTCGTGTAAGAACGGAATCAAATGACAAAGAGAGATGAAAAGAGAGGCTATGCACCTTCTGTAGGAGAGGAGCGAGGACTTTAATCTCGGCAGGAAGCCTGTGCTCCAGGCTGCCGGGGAATTTGATGGGCATGTCTAAGATGCGTTGAATGCTGAACGCACCTGGCCGTAGAAAGGCTTCTCTGCACTCGGCCTCGGTGGAGTCGCTGAGTTGGCCAACGACGAGAGGTGGGTGCACCGATTCAAACTCGCGAGCCTCCCACACATTGTTTAACTTCTGCAGCACTTCGACAGGCGACAACCATCGCTCATCTTGGCGTTTTTGGGTGTCTTTGTTGTTTGCTGCCTCTTCACGAGGCAGAAACGGCGTGCGGGCCCTTGCTGCCGCCCTCTCCAACGAAGCTGAAGCCACGCGCGGCCGCAACACCACCCCAGCCTCCTGCGGCGCCGTTAACGCCGGCACCTCAAAGGTCTTGCCACCGTAGTGATGCAGCTCCATGGCCTGCCACCTGTTTGCTCTCTTCCAAATCTGCAGGCGCGACCTGTCTTGTTGTATGCTTCAGTGAATGGCTAGTTTTGTACCAATTTTTAAAGTTGGTAAATTTATTAAAATAGCGTGTTATTGTGCCGTCAGCTTTTGGAGGTCATCCAATTCCATCGTGATGCTTGTGTACTCTTCCTCCATTTGTTGGCCAGGCTGGTGGTGGCTCATAAAGGAATCCAGGTAGTGGAGGAGGTGGGCCTTGTCCATCGTCTGTCGGCCTTGGTCGTTGAGATAGACAAAGTGCTTGAAGTCTGCGTAGTCTGCAATGACGTCGCGCAGAGAAACCAGGCAGTGCCTCACTCTCTTTGAAATAGGATCCTGAGCCACCTCCCTCCACTCGGGTTTGCCTGCTGATCCAACGTGATACTCGAACAAGCTGCTCCTGTGCCACAGCCCACCAGTTGTTGCAACAGACCCTACCTGCCAGCTGCCAATCAGGTTCAGCAACTCAATGCTATTGTCCTGGCGTTGAAACATGAAACGAACCTGATGACCAGCTGATGAGGATGAGGCCCGAGACGAAATAAGAAGTCTCCGTCCGCCTCAAGCAGCTCTAGAGCTACGGGTCGCGGTTGAAACCAAGGCATCACACTGGAATCGGAGAAGGATTAGATACGCGCGGCAGATATCTCGCTTGCCATGCACGTACAGGAGAGGTTGATCGCAGTGCCACAGTTTGGCAAGCTCGCCTGACAGCTTCACCAGAACTTCGTCCTTCAGTCGTTCACAGATCCTTTCGAAACGCGCTTGGTTGTCAACGGTCCCGTCGAGAGCTGCCAAGGTCGACAAGGTGAGACATCGGACAAGTGATGAGCGAAGAGGGTTTAGGCTTAACTGCATTCGCTGCTCCACTTGCGGACGTAAGCCACCACGTCAGCGTAGCCCCTTATCACGTTGATGCCCTGCCACACCTTCAAAGCGTGCGAAATGTGGTACAGGGCGTTTGCCAGAGTCGGTGCGGTGCTCTGTTCGTTCCGGGCAGGTGAGTCAAAAGCGACTGCAAGATTAGGCGGGCTGAGATGAGCGCGTACACTTTCCCCCCGAAAGGTCAGCCACAACTGCTGCCATAGGGCAGCTTTCATCTCCGGCCTTCCTTGCCCGGTGTTGGATATGGCCATGAAGGGGCGGCTGAAACCGAAAATCTGCAGGTTGACCCCAGCCGCTAGGAAGATAAACTTCAACCGAAACACTCCTTCCATTGGCGGCAGCTCGAAGCTTAACTCGTGGAGCTGGCCGTTCCTCTTCCAGGTGGATTTGATTCCAGGATTCGGCCCAAGTTCATTGCCTTCCACGTCGGTCAACACCCAGTGTGGCGGCTGTTGATCGACCCGCAGATGCTCGAGAGGCTCGCAGCTCTCAAGCCACACCATCAGCCGCAACGCCTTCTTCTCCTTGGCTCGCACGATGCTGAACGGCAGTCGTTCACGGCCTTTCAGAGGGAACAGGGTTTGCTCTTCGACCTTGACCACAGCACGAGTGGCGTTGATTTGCGTGACCTCTCCTTCCATCTCTCTTGCTTCTTTCTTTCAAGAAGATGCAGCCAAGAGGAAAAGCTCAGCGCCCTCCTCCTGCTGGTTGATTGGGCACACTGTAACAAAGTCGTTGTAAGAAAGTGTACCATTGGTTGTCTTCATCTCTGGGGCTTTTCCAGGTGGACTCCGACCAACAACCAAAAAATGAAGAAAAAATGAAGTAAACGGTTACATGTAGAAGAACCCTTAGTTGTTGAGGGTCTTGGATAGACTTAAAAGACAAAGTAGCCCGACGTCAACGATTCGAGGAAGTCGAGCACTTCGGTGGCATCGCGCAGGTGGAAGGCCGCCTGCTTGTTCTTCTTGCCCACCGAGGCGATCACGACCTCTGTCTGATGCCCAGCCGCGCCAAGAAGGCCTTCCTCCTCGCTTTCGCTCTGCTCCCCCCAAACCACCCACACGCCGTCCGTCGTGAGCTGCGGGTGATCATCATCTTCGCGCCGAGAGGTCTCTTGTGCGCACCTCGCCGCCGCTCTCGGGACACAGCCGCTTGTCGACGTTGTAGTTGAAGAGCCCGCTCAGGGCCAACGAATTGTCGCCCAGATAGAGCACAAAATCCCACTTGGACTGTGTGTCGCGAGGTGAGTGAGCAAAGGGTTAGGACCAAAACACGCGCGCGAGAGAGGGGCAGTATGAAACAGGCGCGCACCTCCTGTTCGGAGCGCAAGATGTTGCGGATGAGGTACGTCGAGTTGACGCCGTTGGGGCCCACCTCCACCCGCATGTTGTCGGTGTCTATTCGGATCGGCCATTTGCCTAAAATAATAAACACATAACACCCCACATGCCTCTTTGTTAACAGGAAATAAAGTATGTTGATAAAATGATGCCATATTAAAAGACGAACCAAAGCTGCTCTCCAGGTGGAGCTGCAGTTCACGCGCCTGTGCTCGGCCGTACTCGTTATCCGACATCCTTGTGTGGGCAAAAGCGGGGACGGACGTCAGCAACACAATGGATGCGTGCGGAGGAAGGGGGAGCATACCTGAAATGCCACACGAGGTGGCACTCCTTCACCTCCGTGATGCTTCCGGGCGTTCGCTCCGTAAAGTGTTCAAAAATTGGCTGCGCACAGATATGTGTTACGATTGGAATATGTCAACTATATGAATCAAAGAAGACCAATGGGCCGAGCGTTTACCTTGATGGCGTCCATCCAAGAGAGGTTGATGTTGTACTCGGTCAGATGTCGCCACTCGGTCGCATGAGGCGGCCTGTCGACGTCCCACGCGTAAGCAATTTATGAATTATTAATAATAATAAAAAATATAAATAATAATAAAAGGCGAACCGGTAGAAGAAGCCGTGCTCGGCGCCGAGGCCGAGGCCAGGCAGGCTCGAGAACCACTCCTCCATCGTTTGGCGTTTGCGGCCGCTGCGGCAGCGCCACGCCACACGTTCCCGGCCCGTCAGAAATATTCTGAGTACGAGGCCCAGCAGCGCAACAACAACAACGAACCTGATGATGACGACCACGTTGCGCGGGTCGCTGCTGAGCTTGGCCAGCGTGCGGAGCAGGCGCTGGTCCGGGTGGCCCATGTTCGGCAGCGGGAAGAACGGCATCAGCGTGCCTGTCATGCATGACGACTCGAAGGTGAGACTGAGGGATGATGAAGAAGATGATAATGAGGTGACGTACCGTCGTAGGAGAAGAGGAGGAGGCGCTTCTTGCGGGCGTGGTAGGACTGGAGGACGCGCATGGTGAGACCCGCTGGCGAGCGCTTCTCGGCCTTCTCCTTGTTCTTGACCTTGCCGCTCTCCTCGCGGCCCATCTTGAGGGCGCTGATGAAGCGTTCGGCCCACCTCGCCGCCGTGTTGCCTGACAGTCGCCACCACAACGTGCGCGTTCAGTTTTTTGTTCTTTTGTATTTCAAATAAAATAATAACAATTAAATAATAATAATAATAATTAGGAGCAAATAATAGTAATTAGGAGTACCCATGACGAAGTTGTGGAGGCTCTCGCTCTTCTGCCGGCGCGCCTCGCAAGGCATCGTGATGGCCTTGTGGATGGCCGTGGCCACGCCCTTGGCGTCCCACGGGTTGATGAGCAACGCCCCGCTGCCCAGCGACGATGCCGCCTGTGTGTCGCATGCCCGCGTGGTTGCTGACGTCAGCACTCGCGAAGAGCAAGAGGGCGATGACCAACGGCCAAGAGGAGATGAGAAGAGGGAGGGATGGGGGCGAGCGGTACGCCAGTGAACTCGCTGAGGATGAGCATCCCGTGTCGCTCCTGCTGGCAAATGATATATTCGAGGGCCTGCCACCACCCATTCAAGTAAGTATTTCATTTCATTTCTTTATTGCGAAATATCTAAAATATGAATAAATATTTTTAAAAAGACCAAGCGAGTGGCATACCGAAGAGGGCATGCCGCCTCGCAGAGACGTGATGAGCTGAGCACTGGCGATTGTGTAGAGCGCGCATATCTCCGTGTCTGCGATGGCACGACGAACGGTTAGAGGGAATAATATGAAGTAATAGGACTAATTTTCCAAAAATGATGGAAGGTGGGGTTCACCTTCGACGCTGTGGGACATGTAGTGAATGGGCGAGTAGTCCGCGGAGGCGTACTGGTGGTTGATCCTCCCTACCAGCTCATCCACCTACAGCACATCCCCATGCTACGTCAGCCATCATGAAAAGATGTAAAAACACCAAACAAAAACACAAAACAAAAACAAAAATAAAAACACAAAACACAAAACAAAAACATTGTCTAGTCCGACGCACCTCCTTCTTCAGTTTCTTATGCCGTCGCAACTTGATTCGGGCGGGCAGCGCCACCTGCACCAGCACCACCTTGCCGCGCCACTCGGGGTACTTGTTGAAGAAGTACATGAGGCCCTGCAGCTTCTGCGGGATGCCCTTCACGTAGTCCAGCCGGTCGACGCCCAGCAGGATCTTCTTCCCGGCAAACTTCTCCTCGAGCTGCCGGATGCGCTCCCTGTGTGGGCAGAAGGCCAGCGCCGAGTGTCCGTGTCTCACCGGTGAGCCGTGCGCGGGCGAGAACGAGAGGACAAGAGGACACAAACCTAACGGCCGGGCTGCGAAGCACGCTCTGCAGCTTGGACGGATCGATGCAGGCCGGGAAGACGTCGAGCGCGGTGGTCCGCTTGTCGTCAACAAACACGCGGGACGACGTCGTCTCGAGGCCCATCACCCGCGTGCAGGCCTTCAGGAAGTGCGTGATGTATTCCAGCCTGCGCCGCCAATTTCAAATATTTTTCAGCCAGTTGAATTTTTAATTTTCGAAAATTATTATTATCACAAAAAGCAAAAGAAATTCATGAAATTAAAACGTACGTTTGGAAGCCCACGAGGCGGCAGGCGAGGAAGCCGTTGAGCAGTTCTTCACGTGCGGGCGACGGGATGATGCGATAGATTTCCGAAGACGGGAACGGGATGTGCAAGTAGAACCCTGAAGAGGATGACCCACCATCATGCCATGAATTCCAGAACAACATAAATCTTAATAAAATGAAAAAGAAATTATACCGATGCGGGCACGCGGGATCTTGGCCTGGACGTAGGAGGGCACGAGGATCGTGTGGTATTCGTGGACCCAGATCAAGTCGTTGGGCTGCAGCGTGATGGACTTGAGGAGCGTCTGCGCGTAGAGCTGGTTGACCCGCTTGTAGGCCGTGTAGTACTTCTCGTCGTAATCGAGGCTGGGCTTCTGGTAGTGGAACAGCGACCACACGATGCCGTTGGAGAAGTTGTTGTGCGCCGCGATGACGTCGTCCTTGATCCACACCGGGATGCAGCCGTGCTCCTCCACGCATCGCCGGGTCAACTCCTCCCTGTCGTGCGGGTCCTCGACATAGACCTCGGGCGTGCCGATCCACAGCACAGAGCTCTGCGGGAAGGCCGCCAGCCCGTTTTCCAGCAGTTGCGTCACCTGTGGGATGGTGCCGCCGTGAGCTTCAAGAAAAAAATAAAAGATAAATAAAAATAGAAAATAAATTGAAATAAATAAACAAATCAATTACAATAAAGAGGAGGGCGGTCTCTTACGAGTCCTTTCATGACGTCCTTCACGTGGGAGGAAGGAACGTCGCGTGAAGCGGCAGAAGAAGGAGAAGAGGCGGAGAGCGGACAGGCGTGCGCCAAGCAAGCATAGAGACGGTTATTGGCCACCAATAAATAAATTATAAACTACGAGAAACGGGACCAAATAACAAATAATAAAACAAAACCAAAAACAAATGTGCGGGTCGGTTTACCTTCATGACGAGTTTTGTCTGTCGTTCAATGCGCCACCGCTTCTTCTTGCTGCCGCTATTCAGCTCCTTGAGCTCACGCTCGCGCTCCTCTTGCTCTCTTTGATCAAAGCCGGTGCTGGTGGAGCTGCTCGTGCTGGTGCTCGTGCTGGCGCTCGCGCAGCCAGACAGCGCCGGAAAGACCAGACCATCGAACAGGCCACGACTAATGGCGGCGGTGCTCGGCGGGTGGGCGACGGCTGGGCGGCCACCGGTGTAGGCGTCCTGCTGCCACATGGCCGGTGGTGGTGCCAGACCTTGTGCGGGCCCGGGCCCCAAGGGGTCCCCGCTTGGGGCGGGCGCACCGCTGCTGCCGCGGTCGAACCGGAGGTTGTGCGCATTGAAGGCCAGGCCAGGATAGTCTTCGAGGAGGGCGTTGTTGATGGTAGTAGTGGTGGTGGTGTCGGGTGCGGGGTGCTCGTGCGGCAGCGGAAGCGGCTTGCCGTTGGTGCTGGCGCCGGCGCTGGTGTTGGGGCTGCGCGAGCGCTTCACCACAGTACCCACCTTGCCATTTCGCGGACCGCGTGATGCGGGTCGCCTTGTGGGGTTACCAACGTGCCCAAAGGCGGGCATAGAGGGAGATGATGTGGCAATTGCGTCGATAGAATGGGAGTGGGCCTCCTCGTCTGCGATTTCCATTCCATCGGATGTAAGGGGCTTCGCTCGAAGCTCTGCGCCTTCTTCGAGGGTGATTTCAAGAGGCAGACGATAGCTGACGACGATGATGCGCCCCTCACTCCTGGATTTCTTGATAGGAGGCGAAGATGAGGCCGACAATGAAGAGGGCGATGATGATCCTGCCGATGTAGAAGTTTTTGCAGCCTGCACATCCATTGGATCATGACAATCCTCATCCTCTTTCCGTTTGCCTTGTCGCTTCATCTCAACTTCCATGGCCGCTTGCAAACCCGCACTTGCAAACGTGCAACAAGAGAATTGATCGTTTCTCGGCCCGTGGTGAGGCTCAGCAGCCAGCGGCACAGGCGAGCAGGGCGCCCCCGTGTGTCTCGTGGTTCGGTCGCCCCTTCTTCGAAGGGTTCGATGGACAAACAAGTTCAATCCGCTCGAGAGCGGGTTGTCCTTCTGCCTCCCGCCCGTTCTTGTTTTATCGCTTGTCCTCTCGCGGATTTTTTTCCTGCTTTCCCACCACCCGGCGCGGAGACTTGCCTTGTTGAAGACAAGACCCCTTCTCGTGTGCGGCCTCTGGTTTCGCTAACACGAACCGAGGCAGGGGATGTCCACGAGGAAGAGGCGCTGGGAATTGAGGGCAACACCACAACAGAGACGACTGCCAGATATCTCTATTTTAACGTTGGTGTTTGAGGGCAATATTTGCCCCAAGAAGTGGCTGCCCATGGACCGAAATTAGGCTCTTGGGCACCGCAATCAAGGTGGTGATGACCCCCACCAAGATGTCCAATAGGTGAACGCTCGAGCAACAAAAAGAAAGGTCCCGTGTTGCAAACAAACCCACATTGTACAAACCCCAGCAGCGCACGGCCACACGCTCAGTCAGTCTCGGTGTCCGAGGTCAAGTCGCTCGTGTCCACGTCGCTGAGCTGGGCGAGATCCTGTTTTATCGTCCATCATGATGACGCAGCGTGAGCAAAGTGCCCACATGACGAACCTCCTTCCGAATCCACATCATGTCATGTAACGTACCTCCTCCAGTTTACGCAGCTCGGCCTCGATCCTGGCCGCCTCTCGCTCCTCCTTGGAGAGCGCCTGCTGGTCCTGCGCGAGCTTGGCCCAGTAGGGATCCTTCATGTCCCTGAGCGCGGCCTTGCGCTTCTCGAGCTCCCGCTTGTCCATGCCGGCATCGCCCTTCTTGCTGGCCTCCAGCAACTCGCGCATCTTCTTGGCCTTCTCCTCCTCCTTGAGCTTCTCCTCCCAGCCGGACCCGACCCTTCCGCCCTCACCCCGGCCGTCCCGGGCCAGCGTCCCCTCGCCGCCCTGCTGAGCCTCGAACTTGGCCTTGGCCTCGGCCACCTTCCGCTCCTCAGCCGACATGCCCCGGAACGGATCCTCTTGCTTCTTGCCGGTGTGGTCCGAGGCGGCGGCCTCTTCCTCGGCGTGTTGCTTCGAGACCCCGCGCGGGCTGCCCTTCTTGCCATTCTTCTCCTGAGGCTGCTGCTTGTCGTCGTCGTCCTTGCCGCCGGTCCACTTGGCTCGGGCGTTTTGGAAGTTCTTGGAGGCCAGCTCCTGTCGCTCGCGCTCCTCCTGCTCGACCCGCTCGCGCTCGGCCCGGATGCGCTCCTCGCGCTCGCGCGCCTCGCGCTCCTCACGCTCGATCCGGGCCTTCTCTTCGCGCTCGCGCGCCTCGCGTTCCAGCCGCTCGCGCTCCTCGCGCTCGGCGCGCTCACGCTCTTCACGCTCGGCGCGCTCGATCTCGGCCAGCCGCTTGCGCTCTCGCTCGAGCTCCTCCTTCTCCTGCTGTCGCCGCTTCTCGCGCTCGAGCTCCTCCTTGGTCGACGTGGCCGTGGTCCGGCGCTCGCCCGACGCCTCGGCCTCTTCCCGCTCCCACTTGTCCTTCAGGTGCTTCACGATCTTGCCCTGCTCGCCGCTGTCGGTCGCCCTGCTCTCGCCCTCGATCAGGGTCTTGATCGGCTTGGCGTTGCGCTTCTTCTCCACTGGATACTCCTCCTCGTCCTTGCCCCCGTCCTGCTTCTCCTCGCCGTTGCCGTCCTTGGTGACCTTCTCCTTCTTGTCATTCTTCTTCTTTTTCTCCCGCTTCGCGGTGTCCACCTGGTCCGTGCTGGCGTCGACCACCCACTCCTGGACATCCTCGGCGTCGACGGACTCAGCCGCCGCGCCCTCCTTGTCGGCTTTGCCCACGCGTGGCGACTTTTGGCGGTCGCCCTCGTGCTCGGCCTTGGCCTCCTTGGCCTTGCCGTCCACCTTTTCGTTGTTGGATTTGCTGTCATCGTCGTCGGCATTGTTTTTGTCGTTCTTCTTGGCCTTTTTGTCCCTTGGGCTCTCTACGCCGCCCGCCGCAGCGGCCTTGGCGCTGCTCTTCTTGGCGGCGCCTCCATCATCGCTGGCGCCAGCGTCAGATGCGTCCCGCTTCTTGCCCTTGCTCACGCAAGCACCCATGGCTGCATCGAGGAAGATGGCAAATTTACAAAAGATATATATATGAGTTAATGATTTAATTTGCAGCCACGAAAAGGCACTCGATTGATGTACGGCACATGTACGTACCGTCGGGGATCCTCTTTTACAGCAGTGCCAGAATAAAGAGACAACAAAGTGCCGGTGGTTGCACGCCGTGCGACCAAGTCGATCTGCAGCTTCGTCCCCTATTCGACCAGAAAAATACAACCAGAAAAATCGACCGTTACAAAAATAAAAAAGAAATTTAAAAAAAGAGAAAAACAACAAAAATGTCGAGCTGCCCCAATCTCACAGGCTGTACTCGGGAGCAGCGCAACGCTCGTTGTGATGGCCAACGTGCGGTTGCTCATCGTGGTGGACGGCGTCATGAGGCTGCTCGTTGTCTCGGCGAGATCGGCGCAGAGCCCGAAGCTGTGGGTTTTTGATGAGGGTGTAGCAGAGGTGCCACCTGTTTCGAGCCCGCTGGCGCCGATCTTTCTCATCTTCCACTTCATGGGGTACGTGCTTGCCTGACGAGTTGCCCGCCTGGGTGGCGTCCTCGTTCTCGTCCTCGTCATCATCGCTTCCCGCAGCAGCAAGCAGGGCTTCTGTCTCGTCTTCGCCGTGCTCGTCGCGTGCGCGCCCAACGTCATCATCCATTTTGCTGCTGCCGTCGAGGAGATGCAGCAGCTCCGCCGCATGCGGGTCACGCTGTTGACGGCGCAGCCGCGCCAGCCCTGCGTTGAACCACCAGAGCGCAATGATCAACTTGTCTGTCAGCGAGAAGCCCAACGAAATAGGCACGAAGTGATGCACAAACACAGAGGTGCAACGCACTCCTGAGCATGAGATCAGCAAACACCGACGCCACAGGATTGTTGTACTGCCAACACGACACGCGCCACGCGAGTTAGAAACGCTATTCGAAAAATAATAAAATAATTAAAATACTAATTAATAAAAAAGACAAACGTACACGAGCGTCCGAGACCAGCAGCCCGATCCACGCCGAGTAGCCTGGGGCCATCCGATTGGAGGAACAAGAGAGCCAAGTTGGTTGTCAAGGAAGGGCTCTTTTCTCAACGACTACAGCGACTCAGTCGACGTACCGGGGTCCATGGCCGAGTAGCTGCCGATGGCCGGCGTGTCGAGCCGCAGGAAGGAGACCAGCATCTGGCGCGCGGCGCAGTGTTTCAGTGGGCGAAGAGCGCATGTAGCCATCCGACACACACACAGAGTTGCATGACGAGGTCGTCGTACGAAGCCGATCGACGTGATCAAGCGGATGGCGACGCTGATGAGGCCGCCCAGCGCGCTCAGGAAGGTGTTGGCGTAGTCGGTCACCGCGAACCAGCGGCGGTGGCGGATGACGCCTTGCGGGCCCAGCAGGATTCGGTTGACCACACTGTTTGTTTTTGTTTTTTGTTTTTGTTATTTTTTTTTTACGTTTTTTAACAAGATAAATATAAACCAGTAATCGAAGCAAAGCAGTTCCCCCCAAGAGGCGCGTGCGTACATGAAGCGGAAGAGGAAAAGGCAGATGGAAATGATGAACGAAACTGTGAGGAACTTGCGCAGGAGCCAGCTTTCCACCAGCACGTCCCACAGAAGGTTCCTGTTCGGCGCCGCGCGCAAGGTCAAGTTCACAGCTGGCCTCGGGTCACCGCTTCGGGCCGCCGTACCTGAGCACGTCATCGAAGAACAAGAAGAGGCAGATCCACAGCAGAACAAACACCGCCAGGAAGCCCGCCGCCGTGTGGCTGCAACACCGAACATTACATCATCGTCACGATCGCTTTCAGACACGGGCTTCGTGTGATGTACGTACTTCATGAGCGTGCCGATGAACGAGGTGGCCCCGGGAATGCCGTATTTGGTGCGGTCCTCGGGGTAGATCCCCTGCCGCATTTTCATGATCTGTGCGCGTCCACCCGCGTTGTTGGTGAGCTCTTCACGCTGCGGTGGCGGCGCATCAGTCCAGAGCTCCCACGTACGTGGCGGCGATAGGCGCGGCAGTAGTGGGCCAGGACAAGCAGGCTCAGGCAGCCCGAAACCACCGCCGCTGCGATGCCGGTGGCCAAGAGATGGGAGCGCAAGGACTCGATGACCTGGCTGTCCACGTTGATCGTGACCCGCACGAGGAAGGACACCAAGGTGGCCCACACGTCGGAGAAGACGCCGGTCGACCCCGGCTTTGACACCATGTTGTGTCCGGCCTGCAGGGCTCGCACCTGCGGAGACCCAACCGAGCCCAGCCAAGGTGAGCTTCACAAGCCGCGCGAGCGGCGAGACGAGGAAGACTTGACGGCGAACCTCGACGGCGACGAGGCGGTTGTAGGCGTGGACAAGGAGGTAGATAACGTAGAAGATGATGATCGTGGCGCCGACAAACACGTAGAACAGGATGAGGAGGCTCAGCGAGATGCCCACCACGAACCGCTGCGGGTAGTGGAACGAGTCCCAGCCCTCGAGCGGCGCATGCCAGCGCGTGCCGTCGCCAGAGAACAGGCTGCGCAGCTTGGCCCACACGCGCGCCCGCCAGGGGAGCGCGCGCAGGTAGGCCTCGCGCTGGCGCACAAACGCTTCCTTCTCCTCCTGGAACGCGTTTACGTTGACGATCGTGTGAGGCCGAGGGCGCGCGATGTCAAAGTCGAGGGGGTGATGACGCACCTGCGAGACGGGAATGCCAAGCACGCGCGGGCTCTGGAAAAGCTTGCGGACGTGCCGATAAAACATGGCCTTGCGCGCTCTGTATTGTTGGGCCGCCCGCTTGATGAGGAACTCGTCTTCGCGGGACGAGAGAGCCAAGAGTGGAGAGCGCACCGATAATAGAAGAAGCCGGGCTTGTCAAAGACAAAAAGAACGAAGGCGATGGCGAAGGGCACCACCGGCAGGATGAGGACGACGATGAAAAAGATGCGCAAAATCTGAAGGTAGATGTCGACTTGGTCTTGCTGGTAGCCCTGTAACATGCACATAATTAAAAAAAGTCAATAAAATAGTTTTAAAATAGTTTTAAAAACAGAAAAATAAATAAATGAGAGGTTGGTGTGTACGCCGATGATGGTGAGCACGGCGATGGTCACCATGGCAAGGAGCAGCACAAACGACACGATGAAGAAGAGGAGCGTCGCGCGCTTGTTGCGGACCCACTCGCTGTTGGCGAAGAAGAACGGGATCGCCAGAATCTGGACGAGAAGGCAAACGATCATCAGGCATGTACGTGGAAGTGACGATGAAGATGAATGGGCGCACGGACCATGCTCACGTAGACAAAGTAGCTCATGTAGCGCAGGTTGGACTGGTCGGGCACGAGCTCGTTGTAGACGCCAAAGCTGCGCGACGTCACCGAGATGCCATCGCACAGGAAGATCAGCTGGTAGTCCTGGCTCTCGCCGTCCTGTGCCCATACGCACACGCACGCGCGGTCTCAGCATTCGTCCTCCAGAGACCAACGCAAACACATGTGTAGAGTTGTCTCAAGATACGATAAAGTGAAGGTCCTTGAACTGGTAGTAGCCGAGGTCGTCCGTCAGGATCCACCGGTTGTAGCGCAGGGCCGCGGTGGCTGGCACCGTGATGACCTCCACACTGCGGCCAGGCAGCCCTCGGCCCTCCTGGTCGACAACCCTGATAAAATAAAACAAAATAAAATAATCGGCAAACTAATGCCATATGCCACATGGCACATGGGTCGGCAAGGGGAGAGTAGGCACCGGAGGCGGGGTTGTTGGAGTGAGTTGATCGCGCGGCTTGCACGGTCGCTGATGAGCGCCTCGCCATCTGGCTGCACCACCACTTCCACCGACTTGACGATGTTGAGCACCTGCAACGTAGAACAAAGAAAACAAAAATCAAAGGCGGAAAGGCAGTAAGTATTTGTTTAAAAATAACAAAAAAAAAGAAGTAAAAAGCTCTCAGAAAAGACGTGCTTGGAAGGTGGCCGTCGACTGGCTCGCAACCGACTCCGCAACAGAGCGGAAGCGGAGCGAGTAGTTGCCGGGAAGGCCCGCAGCCAGGATCAAGTGGAACAGCGCCACGCCGTTGGATTCCGTCACATTGATGGCCTTGGTGGTGTTTGTAATTGTGTGCGTGAGTCAGCATGTCGTGCGGTCGCGGCTCAGCCCAAGCAGCCAAAGGCGCTCGGCCAGGCGTACCGTCGCATAGTCGAGGACGGCGTGGCTGTGCTGCGGCGTGTGGTCGAGGACGGCCTCGATCGCGTGGTTGGCGAGCGGGCTGCCCGAACTGATGGTCACCATCACGCCCACCAGGAACTGCCAACACACGCACGCAAACACGTTTTTGTTGGTCAAACAAGAACCAACCCAAGAAGGCCTCTTGTCGGGGGCCGCACCGACTGGCCGATGTAGACGGAGCTCGGCGGCTGGCGCTGGATCGTGATGCGCGCCGGCTTGTTGACGATCTCAATCGGGATGATCTGCAGGGGCGCCGTCGTTGCTCCGCCGAGCACGGCCGCCCTGCGCCACGCCCGCCCCCGCGTCAGCCAACATTGCGCCCTGGATACGTATCCAACTGTCGACTGACCTGAGGAAGACGTAGTTCGAGAACTCGAGCTTAAACATGAGGTCCGAGAAGGTGAGGTTGCCGTCGGTGGCGAGCGCGAGCCCGTTGGCCAGCGCGTTCGACGCCGTTGCAAAGGCGTTGTTGTCGGCCACGACGGCACCGATCGTGACCTTCAACAGCTCCCTCGCGACGCCGGGGCCCGCGCGCAGACCGGGCCTACCCGACGCCGCCGCCATGGCGATGGCGTTGGCCGTGGCGTTGGGGCCCTTGATCGGCACGCGCAGTGCATAGACCTGGAGGATGAGCGGGGCCGCCAGCGGGACGTCGACCGAGGCTGTGGTCGAGGGCTGCTGCGCGACCACGATCTCCATGCCGTCCACGGTCTGCAGCGACGCGCTGGGCCCGACGGGCCCCACCTGGAAGGGCTCGCCCGGGGCAAAGGTGAAGCACAGCGTGAAGGCGCCGGGCGGGGCGCCGAGGAAGCCCAGCGACGAGAAGGTGGCGTAGCCCTGCGCGTCGGACGGCGCCGAGAGGCCAGAGGCCACGGTGGCCGCGTTGCTGACGTCCAGGTTGCCCACGTAGGCGTCGTCCTTGCCGGGGTTGCACACGCTGCACTGGACCACGGCGCCGGCCACCCCGCCGCCCGCGGCGTCGAGGACCTGCAATCGTATGGTCAGTCCCAAGCGTTCGCGACGAACGACATCGTGTCGCGCCAACGGACCCTCACGACCGGCTGGACCACGAACGGGACGCCGAGGCGGGCGACGCCCGTGGCCGGGTCGGCGCTCGGCTGTTGCACGATCTCGAGGGCGGCCACTGCAGTGGTCGGGATCTCAGTTAGCCATTGGACGGTGGGCAAGCTTGGGTCGCGGCGTACCCTGATTGGCGATGGTGACGTCAAACACGGGGCCCGGCTGGCCGGCGACCTTGAGCGCGAACTGAAACTCGCCCGGCTGCTTGCTCAGCAGGCGCAGCAGGACCGTGTCTGGGCGCAATGTGTCGAGGCGTGTTGAGCAACATTCATTGCTCGGCATTTCGTGGTAAGGGAGCGACGTACTGCCCGTTTGGTTAAAGGCAAAGAGCGTCGAGCGCGGGTCGGAGGAGAGATAGGGCGGCGCAGCGAGCAGGACAACCTCCGCCGCGAGACTGTCGATCGGGCGCGACGCATTGTCCAAGGCCTCGAACTGTTGTGGTCACACGAATCAAAGTGATGTCCCTCCACGCCATTGGGCTGTGTGCTGGGCTGCAGCGCAGATGAAGAGCGAACGGACCTGAACCACAAAGTCGGTCGTCGAGCCGTTGGCCGGGGCAACGGAGACCAGCCGCACCGCTTGCACGGGGTTGATGAGCTGCACGCGATAAAACAGGCTGTAGCAGCTCGTGTTGGGCTGCTGGAAGCTCCACGCGATCATGTTGACCACCTGGCTGAACCCTGAGGTCTCGACATCACGTCGTTATGATCCGTATTCGTCGTCTCACCCTCGAGAAGCGGGGGGCCTCATGCTGGAGGGAGAGGGCCGCACCGGTCTTGATGCTCACGTTGGCGATCGTGGCGTAGCCGGTGGCGTTGGACGGGTCCGTGCTCGCAAATACGTCGTTCACATCGCCGACGGTGAGGAGCAGGGCTGGTGTCGTGTCCGTCAGCAGCAGCGATTGGCCACACGCACACGGAGAGGGGGGAGGAGGGAGGCCATACCAAAGAAGACGCCAGCCACGGGCTGGCCCGCGCTGTCCACGGCCTGGACCACGATGTCAGGCGCCACCTGGCCCACCACGAGCGCCTGCGGCAGCGAGGGAAAGCGAATGTAGGCGCAGGTGTCGGGTTGCCGCGAAAAGTTGGCCATCTGGAAGGTCGCCGGCAGCCGCGACGAGACGCCGTCCACGAACAGGTCCAGCGCCAGAGACTGCCCGCTGGCGCCCTGCAGGAACATCAGCTCCTGGAACGTGGCGATGCCATTGCCCCTGTATGCGTGTGTACGCACTTGAGGTCAGCGATCGCGCAATCGCGTGTCTTCACGTGCTCAAAGAAGGCGCCGTACAGAGACTCTGCGGGGAAGCCCAACAGTTCGATGTTGGACGCGTTGAAGTGGTAGCCCGAGATGGTCTTGCCCCGCAGAGGGAGGCCCTACACGTATATATATATGGAAAAAGAAATACATAGATTAACGCGGAGGGTGACGTGGACCAACAGGCGCGCAGCGTTGACCATCTCCGAGCCAGAGGTCGAGGGAAGGGGAGGGTGTGGCACCTCTTTGTCGAGCACATACACCGAGGGAAGGGAGGTGATCATGACGTCAGGCTCGATGCTGATGCCCTTCGTCTCCCAGATCGCGATGACCGTGCGCACTGCCATTGGAGGTCATGCGTGAGTCATCAAACAAGCCGGCCAGGTCATCACACTCGACCGCTGGCGACGCACGCACCGGCCGAGGTCACGTTGATGGTCTCTGACTCGGGCGACGACACGCCATCGCAGAAGAACGTGAGCCGATACGGCCCGGCCGCGCCTTGCTGATTGAAGGCGAGGTCGGGGAAGCGGGCCAGGCCGTCGGGCCCAGTCGGCATCGACAGGGCGCGGTAGAGCTTCTTCAACGGATTCGCGGGCGGGGACGAAAAGTAGGGCGCCTCCCTCCAGCCCGCTGCCGTCGAAGCGCGCGCCCACCAATGATGATCTCGTCAGACTCGAGCCTGACGCTCAGAAGCGCGCCGTCGGGCGGAGCGTACCGTGGAGCGAGATCTCGGCCATGACATACTTGCCCTGGAGCGGACGGCCCTGGGCGTCGTACACGCCAACCGCGACTGAGAACGGCACCTATGAAGGCGCGACGTGGCTGGTGAGCGCTTGCGTCTGGACTTGCGCGGCGTCAGCTGCAGCAGCCGCGAACGTGAGAAGGCGGCGCACCAGCTCCTCGATCTGGGAAGGCGGCCCCTCCGCGATCTCGACTCGGCTCACTGGAGGTCAACCCAATGGGCCTTGAGGTCAGTCAAGCGCGCTACACGCTCGAAGACGACGAAAACAACAGCGACGAAGGCGCCGTTTACGGTACCGTTGGAGGTGAGCAGCATGGGCTGCATAAAGGAGGAGAACAGCCCGATCGCGGCCTGCTCGCAGATGAGCATCGGGTACTGGTAGGCGTAGTTGGCCGCCCGCCAGCGCAGGCGCACATGGGCCATCCCGGAGCTGTTGGTCTGCTCGTCCCCGAGGTTCTCGAGGATGCCTACAAAGGGGACCATCATAAGCAGGCCTAACACGCAAGAAACAACAACAACAACAAAGGGCCAGCGCGAACCGAATTTGTTGCTACGATAGTCCGGCACGTAGGCGACGCCCTCGAGGTCGCCCGGCAAGATGTCAGTGACGAGCAGCACGATGCGGCGCCCCTCCAGCGGCAGCCCTTCTTGGTTGTAGACCTGCACCACCACAAAGAACCCTGAAGTCAGCGCTTCGGCCCCGCCTGGGGCTGGGCCCTGAAAGCACGGACCTGGACGGCGAAGTCGGCGACTTGGTCGCCCACCGCCATCGACTGGGGCACATGGCCGAGCAGCTGCACGCTTGTCACTGCCACGACCAACAACATCAGATCCCATGTGGCCAAGACACTTGAGTTGTTTGCGTGCGCACACACACACCTTGGCTCTTCATGGTCACCATCGCGTTGGTGGAGGCCCCGCCCGAGGTGAACGACAGGTTGTAGGTGCCTACGATGCCCGTGGCGATCAGCGCGTTGCTGAGCTCCGCAAAGCCAGCTGAGCCGCTCGAGGCCGTTCCGTCTGCGTTGCCGAGACGTCGCCGTCGTCAGGTTAGATGAACACCACACTGCGGGACGAGGAGAACAACGCACTGATGATGGGCGCATCACACATGAAGCGATACTGATGATTGGCCAAAGTGGGCTCGAGCTTCGCACAGTCTGCGCGCGGATTGGCAGCAAACTTGAGAAGAGATTGTTCATTGGTTCACGCCTCGCGGGGCGCGTACCAATGTCGAGGTGTACAATGGGTGCCCGCACGTGTTGGATGCCCAGCGTGACCGGAGCCCCGCGGACGCCGTTGCCCTTGAAGTTGACGACGCGGACCAGCGCACCGGCGCCAAACGGGACGCCAAACTGGAGTTCTCCCGGGGGAGGCAGCACCAGCTGGACGCTCCACGCTTGGTCGTCTCCCAGCAGCAGGAGAGGGTCGCGGTACACAAAGCTCAGAAGAAAGGTGAAGATGGTGGCAAACACCGCAACGAAGATGACTGCGTTGAGCGACCGCAAACGCACGCCGTCTTCAACAGCATCAAAGAAGACCTGTTGAGCACCACAACAGGATTACCATCATTGGGGGTCAATCACAACTCCGTGAAACTAGCAAACTGCGTAATGAAAGGAGCAAGAGAAGCTGTACTGGGACGGCGAAGCGGCGAAGGGCCTTTGGCGCCGTTCGGCGGAGGCGCTCGTCCCAGGAGAGGCCACGTCCCTCCTGCACGGGTGGAACACGAGACGGTGAGTGGACGCGTGAACGGTCAGGTTTTTGAACAGCTTTTTCTGCTGGGCCGCTCTCGCCCCATTTGCTGCACCTGCCAACGTTGGTAGGTCGCTGACTTCATCCCCCTGAGCTCTTTGTCCAGTAGGGCGCCACGGTCCGAACGCACAAGAACGAATGGTAGAGCTTTTAGGGGCTCCCTGCGCGTCATTTTCCAAGAACAGCACAAATCGTGCAGGAGGAAATGGTCATTGTAGAAGCCAACGAACTTGAAGGCGCCTGCCAGAAGCTCAAATAGTGCCCACTGTTATGCTGCGTGTAGCGGGTGTGGGTTGCCGCGGTGCGCGTGGCCATTGCGTACAATCGGCCACAAACGACCTCAGCGCCACTCCAGCTGCCACAATCAGTCGCACATTGGTTCATCCTCAACATCATCTTCATCAGCCCTCTGTCGCTCCACATTCTAGCAGCGTGACGGCCTGTCCTTCCTCCTCTTCTTCCTCATCAACTTCATCTCTTTCTCCATCTCCTTTGTTGGCCACCCACTGCTCGCGAAGGGCAGCCTCACCCAACCTGCAGTCTCTTTTCATCCTTCGAAATGCGCGCCCCCTTGCCATAAGCGGCATCTGCCGTACTACATGCCCCACAACCGTGGGAGGTACTTCAATCCCTTCTCCATCGCCCCTTCAATTCCTAGTAATCCTAAATCCCCGCCCACCAGCAATTGCACGTCGGCGCTTGGCCACATCGAGCGGACCAAACAACGGTACTGTCCCCTCCTCCTCCTCGTGCTCAACAACGGTAACAAGACAAAACAAACTCACGTGCGCTTGTCCTTTCTTGTCACATGTTTTACAGAGCTGCCGCCAGCCTCTTCAGCTAGCGCGTCCGCGACTTCAGCGCCGCTGTCGTCCACCTCCTTCTTCAAGAAGCTCTCACGACCACTTATCATCGGCGGAGTGGGAATCGCTTCGTTTGCCGCCAGCTATGGTAAGTCCGCCATCTCTCTCTTCTCCACAACACTTCGTGTTCTACTCACATCGTGCTGACCGTTACTCCGACACTCAGGCTACTTTGAGTACCAGAAGAGGAAGAACAACAAGAGAGACTACTCCACCGAGTCCACGTCTGTTCTCGGTATGTTGTACATCCATCACGTATACCACGTTAACCAAGTTTGCACGACTAAGAAGAGAAAACATGCTCTTGCGGCTGGCCTCTCAGATGGACTGAGGCCGTCGGTGTCGAGCTCGCTCGTGGATCAGATTGCGCGCAAGATCAACGCCAACGCGCAGGCTTTTACTGTGACGCCAGGCAACACTCACATCACCGAGTTCCACACCAACACGTTTGCCTGTACGCCCTTCTTCTCCTCTTCCTTGTTTGTGTCTGTACAGACTACAACAAAGGTAGTTGCCTCATTATTTATTCATATTTTTTTTTTTCTCCTGTAATTGTATACAACAACTACAGCGAACTCGCCTATCGAGGACCGCCACAATCAACTGCTGCATGACCCGCAGATATTCAACGGCTCCCTCTTTGGCGTGTACGACGGTCACGGCGGCTGGGCTGGTATGTTCCTCTTCCCCACGTGCTCGCCTCTGTGTACAGAGTTTACTCACTTGCCGACGTGCAGCGGCCGAGTTTGTCAAGAACGAGCTGTTCGATTTTGTGAAGCTGGAGTTGGGCATTTTGAAGCTCAAGCAGGAGAAGTTCATCGACGCGGTGGTCAAGGACAAGCAGCTCCGCGACCGCCTGGTCGAGGGCTTGGCTCGCGACCCGGCCAGCCCGCAGCTCTACGACGAGCTTCGGTCGGTCGTGTCTCAGCAGTCCCAACTGAGCGAGGCCCACCGCGAGCAGCTGCTCGGGCCGCTCGACGCTCTCTTCAACCCGGAGCGCAACATCAACCAGTGCCTCCAGCTGGCCTTCCTCCGGGCCGACAACTACTTCCTCTACGAGGCGCTGCTCGACCCCGAGAAGCTGCGCGACGGCTTTTCGGGCGCGTGTGTCCTGCTCTCCTATTTCCTCAACGACCGCGTCTACGTGGCCAACGCCGGCGACTGCCGCGCCGTACTCGGCCGCAAGCGCGACACCTCGGGGTACTCATTCCTCGCATTCCACTCGCCACGACGCGGCGCTAACAAAAATAAATATAAATAGGGATCCGATCAAGGGCGCCGACACGCGCCACGCGTGGGAGGCCGTCGAGCTTTCAAAGGACCACGGGACGGAGAATTTGGAGGAGCGCAAGCGATTGATCGAAGCCCACCCGAATGAACCCGACATTGTGCTTGACGAGCGCGTCAAGGGCAGCCTCCAGCCCACGCGCGGCATCGGCGATGGCCTTTTCAAGGATCCCAACTTCAACGAAGGTGTGTAAATGTCACTTTTTTATTGTTCTTTTCCTGTTCTGCCCAATCCACGGAGGGATGTGCTGACGTTGGGTGCCGCCGGACTAGCTCTGCCTAACAAGCTGGAGAACTGGTATCCGCCCTACACGACGGCCATGCCCGACGTTGTGTGCCACAAGGTCACGCCGGCCGACCAGTTCGTGGTGCTCGCCACCGACGGCCTCTTTGACTTTTTCTCCAGCCAAGAGGTACACCCTCCCCCTTTGTAACTTTTCAGCTTACGATGTTGCTTTTCGGTATTGCTGACGATGACTGTCGTCAGGTGGTGGACATGGTGGGCCAATACCTGGAGCACATGCAGCGCGATGCTGATCACCGCAACAACAACCAGCCCACTAGTGAACGTACGTGCTGCGCCCTTTTTGTCTTCTTGGTCTCCTCTGTTTCGCCTGAGCTGACCGCGACGCGATCTCTCTACCGCCACAGTGAAGCTGAAGCTGCAGGACAATGCGGGCAGCTACCTCATCGCCAAAGGTGCGTCATCTTCTAAACCTAGAGTTGCAAATCTATTTGCTTTCTTACCATCCTGTGTACTATGGGGCGGAACAGTGCTGAACAAGGCCGGATACGGCAAGACGCCCGAGGTGCGCATGAACTTCTGCATCACGCTCCCTCGCGAGGCCAAGCGCGGTACGTTTGAAACAATGTTTAACAAAATCGATTGCTGGACTAATAGGGTCTTTATCAGGCTTCTTTGACGACACGACCGTAACGGTCATCTTTTTGGGGCCACACATCAAGACCGGAGCTGTACAGGATCAACACGACCAGGTGAGTGAGGCCCTGTTCTAGGAGGAGGATGATCGTATGTCCTCATGTTTGACTGATCGGACGCTGATGTTGCAACTCAGGAGGACGAGACGGGGGCGGGCGCGAGCACCGGCGGAGATGGACAAGTGGCAGCCGCGGCGCAGCTGCCGAGGCCAGCGGTGATGGGCCGGATGGAGGCCCTCATCGAGCAGAAGGTGCGGGAGGACCGCGAGAGCGGTATGATGTGGAAGGCCTGGCACCAGTCTATCAGCGGCCAAAACGCAGGCTAGAGAAAGAAGCACAATAAAAACAAAATATTACAAAGATGAAGTTGTGGGCGAATCGCTTAGCTCCTTGAAGGCGATGGTGGCTCGGCCTCGGGCGTGGAGGCGGTGATGTAGCGGATGTCGGATGTGCGAACGAGGGCATCGGTGTAGTGGTACATGGGCGTGGCGAGGTTGGCCATCTGGAGGTGCTCCTGCCCGGCGTCCACGGCGCACAGCGTGCCTTCCACGGTCGTGCTGAGTGGCGTTGGAGTATTGGCAAAGGTCACAAGGATTTGCGGCATGGCGGAGATCAAGAGACGTACTTTTCGTACATGTGTAGTGTTGTAGGCTGACTGACCAGGCTAAGCCAAAAGCGCATGGCACGCTCCTTGAGCTTGGTGTTTGCTGCTTGGTCCTCTTCAGACACACCCACGGCGCTCACGGTCGTTTCCTCCATCCACAGCGCTCGAACGAGGCCGTTACGCACTTTCTTTGTGGCTAACTTTTCCCTTCTTTTTCTTTTGTGCCGACCACACATCGACACACATTCAGCTCTCCCGAGGCCGCAGCACAACACGATGAAGTACGAAGTCCACTCACATTCTCGCGCCTTGCGTTTATGCTTTCGCTGTGTTATGATTTGAGTTGATTTCGCTTTGTTGATGATTATCTTTTGCATATTTCACCATTTGCAGCCCCCATCCATGCTGATCATTTTGATTCATTTTGCTTTGCCGGTGTGCAGCCCGGATAAGCCTGAGAAGACAGAGGAGGAGGATTTCAACTCTGGCCCTCTTTCGCTGCTGGCCGAGTCGGTGAAGACCAACTCGCAGGTCCTTATCAACGTGCGCAATAACAAGAAGCTGCTGGGACGTGTCAAGGCCTTTGATCGTCACTGCAACATGGTGCTGGAGAACGTGAAGGAGATGTGGACTGAGGTGCCCAAGAAGGGCAAGGGCCAGAAGAAGGCCAAGCCCATCAACAAGGACCGCTTCATCAAGAACATGTTCCTGCGAGGGGACAGTGTTATCGTGGTCCTCCGCAACCCCCTTGCCTCAGCTGCCCCCAAGCAGATTGCTGCTTGAGAATCTTGTGCAACAAAATGGAGCCATTACACAATCCAGATTTGGGACTTTTCTCTGGCAAGATTCACCGAACTATTTTTTGTCTTGTTTTTGCTTTTGTATTTAAATATGAAGACAACAAGAAGCAATCTGTAACAAAATGGAGGCCTCTTCAAGTAGAGGCGGCTTGAACAGAGACTTGATTTCCGTGGATGTGGATGTGGCGATGACCCACGTGTACGAGGTCTTTACGAGCGACGGCGTGTACAAGCGAGAGGATTTGCTGAACGTGTACCTGTTTGGTTCGCGCCTCTACGGGGTGGCCACCCCCGACGCAGACTACGACCTCATCTGCATCGTTGAGGGCGACTACTTTCATGGCGCCAAGCAGTACGAGGACACTCGCCACCTCACCCAGCCCGACGCGCAGGCTGCCGGGACAGCCAGCAGCAAGCTGGAGGTCACGCTCAACCTCTACCACGTCCAGTTCTTCCGCGGCCTGGTACCGCTGCCCTCCTCTTTGACTTGGTCACACGATGGTGAACAGCGCCTGATGACGACGTGATGCAGTTGGAGCGCAACATGATCAACAGCCTCATGTGTGTCTGCATGCCGCGCGAGTGCGTGTGGCTTGAGCGATGGCCGCTCCCCGCCATGCGTGAAATCCTGCGCGTGCCGGCCCTTCAGAAGGCTGTCCTCATGGACTCCTCCCATAACCTGGCAAAGGCCAAGGTACGCTCTTCTTCTATCGATGTGTTGTTTCATGCTCGTGTTGACTCTTATTCTACACAAATTGCAGCGGTTGTGGTTTGAGGGCGACACGCGCAAGTCGAAGAAGAACATTGTGCATGGGCTTCGCTACCTGCACTATGGTAACGCTGCCGCTCTCCTTCAAGCAAACCGAAAATGAGCTCACCTGACTTCTTTGTCTTCTCTCCCAGCCCTGCAGCTGGCCGACAGCGGGACGATCACGGACTACTCGGCTGGCAACGACTATTGGCGCGATGTACTGCTCTCTCCCTCCCACGGGGTCTTGCTCAACGGCGGTCGTTGATAAACGCTGACAGCAGCTGCGGCGCGAACCAGATCATGACCAACCCGTCGGAGGAGTGGGACGACTACGAGCGCGTGTACAAGCCGCTCTACCAGACCATGATGCACAAGCTCAAGCACGGTACCTTCGGTCCTGCGCGCCTGCGATGCCCGCTCGCTCTCACGAGCTTGCTTGTCTGGCCTGTTCTCTTCTCGTGTTCTAGGCTATGGCCCGGGCCTCTCGATGAACGACGGGGCCAAGGCTGGTGGGCCGTCGAGCGACGTCGCATCGTCCGACCAGGGCCAGGCCGCCGGCGATGACGCGACCACCGGCACAAGAGGCCTGCTGACGCTCGAATACGTCCGGCGAAGGGGCATCCAGTCGCTGGTGACCGACTTGGCCATCGGGGTCACGCCCCACCCGGCCTTCCCGACGCTGCTCCATCTGGCGCCCAACCCGGCCACGTCGCCTGCCGACCACCCGATCGTGCGCGAGTGCACCAATTCAATGCTCATCACCCGCGACGACGACGACCGTAACGACGAAGCCAAAGGCCATCGAGCCGAGCCGCAGTGGCGCGCGGTGGCGCTGGGCCACACCAAGATGGACTACCTGATCGATCCCTTCACGCTCACCATCGACTTTACTCGCCTTGCGACTGCCGCCAAGCCGAACGGCTTTTGCTGGGACAAGCCCACCATGCGAGTGTTTGAGAAGCTCGACGGCAAGCTGGCGCTGCTCTACCACTACGCAGGCGCGTGGCGGGTCACCTCGGCGTTGACGCCCGACGCCAGCGAGTCCGTCGTCCCCGAGCTGTCCCTCTCCAAGCGGACCTTCAAGGACTGGCTCACATCGATCACGTTGAACGACGAGGCCGAGGAGCAGGCCAAGCGCGCCCACCAGGCCGAGGAGGAGCTGCGCGTCAAGCAGCGAGGCGAGGAGGCCCACCAGGCCGACGCCCCGGCTTGCTCGTTCGAGCAGCTCTTTTGGGAGGCGTGGCGCGGGCTGGGCTATGCGCTGCCAGGCTCGCGGGGCGCTGATGCCGACGGTGATGACGGAAATGGCGTCCATCTCTGCTTTGCGTTTGAGGTCATGACCCCGAGGCAGAAGCTCACCGTCCGCCGATGGCCCGGCGACAGCGACCGCATCGTTCTCCACGGCGTGCGGGACATGCGCACGTTGAAGGAGCTCGACCCGAGCGCGGTGGCCGCCCGCTACAGCTGGGAGGCCGCGCGCGAGCTGGACTGGCCCGAGCTGCTCGGGGCCGTCAGCTGGGAGGACCTTCGTAAGCGCGAGCGCCGCAGGAACAAGCAGGCCGGCCGAGAGGAAGTCGACGAGACGCTGACGCGGATGGTGCGCACGCTCGGACGGTGGAATCCGCTTGAGCGCGAAGGCGTCGTCCTGTGCGACGCCAACTGGAACAGGCTTCGGGTGCGGGCGCCTCAGTGGGCGGCGCTCTCTTTACTCGACTGGTTTGGCGATGCCAACACAAACGAACGCTACCTCCTCGAGATCATACGTCGTGGCCGCCGCCGCATCGCCCGCCTCATCCCTGAAAGTACAAGTGGGGACGAAGAAGGAAAAGACGAGGAAGAGCTCCACTTGGCACAGAGCTCCTACGACAGCGCTGAGTTCCTTGAGGCCTATCCCGAGTGGCGCGCGACGTTCGAGAAGGTGGAGAAGCGCTACGCAACGTTCATCACCGAAGTCGAGAGCATCTACGCGCGCCTGAGGCAGATCACGGACAAGGTCCAGTTTGCGCGCGAGGTCAACGAGTACTTCTTCTACGGCGTGCTTTTGGCGTGGAGGAGCGAAGAAGAGGAACGCCAGCGCTCGCGAGCACGAACGTTGTCGAACCCAAGTGAGGAGGCGGAGGCCGAGCTGCAGCTTGCCCATGCCCACTGGCGTGGCATCGATGCGTGGGAGTACTACGGCTCGTGGGGAGTCAAGCGATTGATCAAGGATTTACGCGAGCTTGAGGACACGGGGAGCCGCGTCAAGCCCAAGGGCGCTCCTCGACGTAAACTGGGGGCATGAAGTAGTTCTTGTAGTACTTTTGGCGCCAAATAATAATGAAATACAAAAAAAAAGGTAAAGAAAAAGCAACAAGACAAGATTGAAGATGGATCGAGGGATTAACAACCCGCATGTCTACACCGGGCCGGCAGCTGCGGAGTCTGCCGGTGGAAGCGCGCCACAGCAACCGGCAAGTGCTTACCAGCTCGGCAAGAACATCACATTTCACTACGCCTATCAACAACCACCACTTCCGACCGCTGTCGCCTCACCCTCTCCCGCAGAAGCTCGTATGCCTCCCCACATTGTCAATCATACGGCAGCCTCTGACTTGCACTGAGTACAGCACAAACGGAAGATCCATTGGCCTACTTCGTGGCCGGGCAGCAGTACTCGCGGCTCGACATCCACGACAGGTTCGGCGCACAGCGAAAGGGGGCAGTGGCCACACCACGCGACAACGTGCCGTTCATCTTCCTCTTCGTGCGGCTGCGTAAAGAAGCCAACGCCCACTGGGCCAACAACGTCCTCTACTACACGGCTGAGAGCAAGACCGGCGACATGGAGTGGAAGGGCGGCAATAAGGCACTTCGTGAGAGTACAAGCAAGGGCAAGCGCATCCTCCTCTTCACCCTTCTCGAGCGTGTCGCGGGCACGGCTCAGTACGAGGGGTACGCTCTCCAGCCCTGCAGGCTGCACGTTACTGTAGCCTGACTCTCTGGTGCCTGTTCATGTAAACAATTTTGGGGCCTGTGGTCCACAGCGAGGTCGAGCTGCAGGGGGTTGATGTCAACGAAGAGCAGGACAAGAAGGTGTTTGTGTTTCGACTCGCTCCAGTAGGATGGGTTTATGACGAGAACGCCGGATCGACGCGGAAGCGAAAACAACAAGAGCAGGTACCATCAAGGACGCCACGTTGTTGCTGGTGCTGACGATGGTGATGAGTATTTTCAACTGATGGTGATGTACAGGAAACCGCCGAGGTGAAGGGCCCCATGACGCGCGGCAAGAAGCAGGAACTCGAGCTCCTTCAAAAGTATGCACAGCACCAGAGCCAAAGCCAAAGCCACAACCTCGCTCTGCCGCCCAGCGTACGGGAATCGTGTCGGCACTGATGATGGTCACGACTTGGGTTGGACTAACACGTCTGTGCAGGTGGCCAACTACCCGCGGCTGACGCCGCAGCAGCTGCAGCAACTGGCAAGCTCCCATCAGGGCGCGTTTGATGTTCAACCCCAACAACAACAGCAGCAGCAGCAGCAATACTACCAACCACAGCAGCAGCAGAATCTACAACAACAACAACAGGCTCTCGTGTATCCGCCACCACCGCCCCTCCAGATTCAGCCTACAGCACAGCTCCAGCCGGTCAAGCAGGAGGGCGTGGAGCAACAGCAACAACACAAGCCGGTGGACCAGGTGCTGCTGCTGGCCATGGTGCGCGAGGCCATGCAAGCCGACAAGCGAGCGGAAGAGCTCGAGCTGTGCCATGCGCGGATTGTCAACGCGCTCACACACGAGCCGCACAAGTACATCGCGCAGTGAAAAAACAAAAAAACAAAAAAAAAATTCAAATTCAATAAATGCACAAAAAAAAGCTTAGTTTTCACTTCAGGTGACTGGAAAGCGAAGAGAACAATTATACTATGCTTGTTTTTAAATCATCAAGCACGTCCATGGACAAGAAGGGGCGCCCAAGCTTGTGTGGCCTTCCCACGGTTGCATACTCTTCTACGAAGTGGTGCGACATGCGCCAAGCTAACCTTTCTTTCCCTTGTTGTTGGGGCAGGAGGTAGTGCTGCAAGTGCTGTCGTTCCTCACTACAGCTGAGGACTTGTGCGCTGTTTCTCAGGTTCGCCAATGACTAAGCTTGATGTGCTGATCAGAGCAGCCTTGGGGCTGACAATCGTGCAGACGTGCCGTACGTTGGCAGCCCTGAGCCGTGATGACAACCTGTGGCGTCCGTTGGGCAACTTCTCCTGGGTGGTCTACCTCGTGCCTACGTGCGTCTTCCAGACTGCTGCATAACCAGAAAGCTGCTCACCAGCCTTGTCCTTCCCCTTGCCGTGTAGGGCGGGAGGATGGAAGGCTGCATACATGACTTGGCTTCGTGCCACGATTGCCCACTATCATCACACCAAGCTCTCCGCCAGCTCATCATCAAGCTCTCCTCCTCCCGTTGTGGAACTGCGAGGCTTACGGATTCGCTTCTCAGGAAACTTGTAAACTTGCATTGCCTCATCCATCGGCTGGATGCTGCACTTGTGCTAACATGACTCTCTGGGCACGCAGCGGGGCGGGCAAGTCGTCTATGCTGCAGCGCTACAGCAACAACACGTTTCATGGTTGCATCGATCCAACCATCAGCCACGACGACTTTGTGGCCAAGTTCAGCACGTATGACCACTGCGGCGAACCTGTTCCGGTACGCTGGACCAAGACTCAAGTGCGTGTTGCTCTCTTCACAACCAATTAATTGACTGAGCTTGTGTTTGTTGGTGCTCCAGCTGCAACTCTGGGCACGCACTGCCTCCCTTCAGCCGCACGAGAAGCAGCCTGTCATTAATGTAGAAGCGCATGTGATGGGCTTGTGGGGTGGTGGACAGGACTCGGCTGGACATGAGACCTGGTTGACCCTCCACCCTTCCTTCTACGCCGGGGCCAATGGCGTGGTCGTGGCCTATGACATCACCAACCGCGACTCGTTCGACCAAGTGAAGCATTGGGTCAACGAGGCCGTGAGGTTGGCTCCCGACTCCTGCCAAGTGCTGGTCGTCGGCTGCAAGGCCGATCTTGCAGAGCATCGCGCCGTCGCGCATGACGAAGGTTTCGAGCTGTCGAGAGAGCTCGGCGCGCTGTTCGCCGAGTGCTCGGCCAAGACGGGCAAAGGCGTGCGCGAAGCCCTTCATGTCCTGGTGTCGCGCGTACTGGCTGGGAGAACGCCCAGGCCCGTATGGGACCCACCCGCCTATGTGCCCGCAGAAGCTTCCGTGGATGCTCGTCTGGCGCGCTTTGGCCCAAGCATCCTCTCACGAGCGCTGTCCAAGGCCGTGGCTCACGTCAAGGAGGAAGCCAAGGCGTTTTCCATCCCTTCCTGGCGCCGCTTGTTTATGGTGTCGGACTACAGTGCTTGCTGCCTTCAATAAATCAATGTCCGACCCACCAAGGGGTTATTACCGGAGGCAGCACGCTTCTTATTGGTTTCTTTTTAGACATATCTATGATGTTAATTTGTGATCATGATTTATCTGCAGAAGATCGCCCTGCGTTTCTCCATTTCTTCTTCTCTTCAGTTCCCTGCACCTCCACGCATTTGACAACAGAAACCAGTTGTGCTTTTACATTCAACAAATGCCACACTTTAGGGAGTCTCCATTCAACTCGGGCTCACAGACCCCCACTAGCCTTTTGGTCGCGTTGGCTTCTGCCACTCTGTGCGTTGGTATATAGATGGCCGTGTGGATTTTATCGCCCTCTACTGTTGACCTTCTCTGATGATCATCTTTCCAGGTCTGGCGTTGCAAGTGGTCAAGCTGGTGGTGGGGCTCGTGCTGCGCGTGGCGTGTCGTGCAACTGGGGCAACATGGTGGGCAGCCTTGCCCGCCGACGAGCGCGACAAGATGTGCGGCCGGCTGGCGTGTGTCTTCCACCACGCCGTGGCCGCGGGTCTGTTCCTGCTCGCTTTGGTCCGAGATGACTCGCTGCTCTTTGTCTGGGGCTTCTTCTGGGAAGCTGGATTTGACATCAGCGACTCGCTGCTCGCCGCCTTTGGAGGTGAGCTTCATCGTGTGTGCCTGATCACCCACCAATCAGTACTGACCTTTTGTTTTTTGTTTTTGTTTTTTTTAAAATTTCTCTGTCATTTTATGATTTTAGCGGGATTTACCGGCATGCAGGGCTTGCCGCTGTACCTGCACCACGGCGTGGCTCTCCTGATGGAGGTGGCGAGCGCCCTGTTTGGCTACGACTGGAACATCATGGCCCAATGCTTCGCTATCCTGCTCGGCTCCGGCGCCATTGACCTCATGTTCAGTAAGGTGGTGCCCAAGACCCCGTGGCAAGAGTCCAGGCTGCTTCTCCCGCTATTGGTGTTGCATTTTATCGGTTTCGTGATCCTGAGGCTGGGCTACCTCTCCCTGCTCGGCTATCACCTCCTGGTCGAGGCCTGGAGCTCCTACCAGCCTCTTCCTTCCAGGCTCATCACCACCACGTGTGCGATCATGTTCAGCCTTTACCACCTGCTCCTTGGCTCCGGCCTCTTCCGTTTCATCCTTGCTGGTGGCCGGCCCCCAACCCCGCAGCCCCCGTTGAATAAAGTCAACGAATAGACGCCTTCTGGTGTAGGACTACAGGATTTGAAAAAACCAATCAATAAATAAAGTCAAGTCAAAGCGCTGCTCGACTCTCGACTCAGCACACATGACCTTGCGCGGGCAGGACATCTCGAGCTTCCGGGGGTGGAAGAGGGCCGTTTTCATCATTGGCGGGAGACTGTTTGGCGAGGCCGCGATGCCACTTGCGCAACGTGCACGCCAGGTCTTCCCGTCGTAGCGGCTTGAACAGCACGTCGGACATGCCCGCCTCCCGGCAGCGCTTGGCGTACTCCTTGGTTGCCGACGCGGTGAGCGCCACGATGACCATCTCTCCACCGTCGGTGCCACCATCTTGCTCCTTCTTGCGAATCTGCTGTGTGGCCTCGAACCCGTCCATGACTGATGGGCGCCCACCACGCACACACATGTGAGAAGATCGCAGAAAGGCATCAACTTGTGATCAACGTTTTTCCGTAGAAGCACAAACGCACCAGGCATCTGGCAGTCCATCAACACCACGTCAAATGGATCGCCCTGGTGCTCGGCCAGGAGATCGAGGCACTCTCGGCCATTGTTCACCACCTGTGCATATGAACATGTTGGCGGTTGTTGTTCAACGACGAGTGTTCTTCAGGAACAGGGTTCAGCGCGTACCGTCGTCTGGCACCCGAGCGAGGTCAGCATGCGCAGGCCCACTTTTTGGTTGATCAAGTTGTCTTCGACCAGCAAAACATTGAGCCCGAGGCGGGCCGGCTCGTCTTCCTCTGGAAGGCCGACCGTTTCGAGCGGTTGGTCCTCGTTTGACACGACCGGTAGGAGCAGCCGACAACTGAAGAGGAGGACGCCGGTGGTGAGAATGCAGTAAAATGACAACAGCAAAAAAGCAGAAGACAAACACGTACGTGAAGGTCGAGCCGTGGCCTGGCTCGCTCTCGCACTCGATGGAGCCGCCCATGGCTCGGCTCAGCTGGCGGCTAATGGCCAGACCGAGGCCTGACCCTCCAAACTTGCGGCAGATGGAGCTGTCCAGCTGCGAGAAGGGCTGGTCCCATGACGGTGGTGGTGACGATAAGCATCGTCGCCGGCTTGCACACGCACACGCACGCGCGCATGAAGGCGCTGTCGTACCGCAAACAGCAGCTTGAGGTTCTCCTGCTTGATGCCGATTCCGGTGTCGGTCACAGCGGCAATCACCTCCTGCGGGGAACTCGAGTCGTTGTGGATCGCCAGGGTTACCGACCCGCCCGTGGGCGTAAACTTGATGGCGTTACTCAGGAGGTTGAACAAGATCTGCCTGAACCTGTACACATGTATGCACGAACTCCGCGGAATAAAGTCAGGCCTGATCTTTCTTTCTGTCCTTTGTGATTGGTCGGTATTAATGAACCTGAGAGGGTCGCCCAGGTGCAGCGGGTGGGCAACTTCCTGGTGCAAGGCCAGGTGGATCTGCTTCTTGTCTGATGATGATGAGAGAGAGAGAGAGAGGGACAAGAGCCCTGTGTCAGCAAAACCAGCACAAGAGCAAGTGGGCAAACTCCAGTTTTTTTTTTTTTTTTTGCCTCTAGAGTCAGGCAGAGGCGTACCGGCGGTGATCTGGAGCAAGTGGACAGCCTTGCGCGCCTCGTTCACGATGGAGAACGGGATGGCCTCGAGTTGCAGTTGGTTGGACTCGATGCGCTCAAAGTCGAGGATATCGCTCACCAGCGACAGCAAGTGCTCCGCACAGGCTGAAAGAAAGGGATAGAGTGAGCCAAGATGGCAAACTGACCAGAACAAGAGAGGAAGTACGCACTCGAGATGATGTCGATGGCCTCGTTGTTGGGCGAGCTGGCGCTAGACGTCATCGAGTCCTGCAGCTCTCTACACATGGCGATGATGCCATGCATGGGCGTTCGCAGCTCTGCGCGCAAAGACGAGGCATCAGTGATGTGACCCTTTTCGAAAACCCAAAAGGGCGCGCACGCACGCACCGTGGCTCATGTTGGCCAAGAAATCTGACTTGGCCTGCGTGGCACGTCGCAGCTCGGCGTTGATGGCCTCTTTCTCGCGCAGCGCACTGCGAAGCTGCTCTGTGACTTTCACCCGCGCGTGGAAGTGGCAGGCCGACAAGGTGGTCAGCAAAATCCACAAGAGGATATCGCAATACGCCTGGCCTGTTTGTTTAATTTGTTTTTGTTAGACCTTATAATACTAATAATTATAAAATCTTTAGAAAATATTCTAATTCTATTTTTTATTTATTTATTTATTCTTATAAAATGTGGAGAACGAACCGAGGACCGTGTGGCGGAACGCGTTGGGCGTGCTCAGGGCCGACCACTGGTAGTGTTGGCGAAGGCAGCGCAGGATGGTTGTTTGCACGCAGATCACCACGAGGGCGATCACGCACGACTTGACGCCGCGAGCGTGCAGGAAGAGGAACGGGATGGCCAGGAACCACATGAACACGTCGCGCTCTTCGCCGTCGGTTAAGACGACGACGACGAGCACTACATCGAGAATGCAGCAATAAGCATAGAGGCCGACGTAAAGGTCGATGCCGCCCGTTTGAGACCTTTGGGGCTTGGACAACGAGGGCATCGACATGTAGAGAAGCGCCGCGGTAATGAAGCCGAGCAGGACCGAGGCCATGGCCGAGCACGAGAAGCCCTCGATGAGGAGCTGAATGAGGCCGAGCCCGGAGGAGCCGAGGCTGTTGATGAGGATGAAGAGCTGCAGGAAGGGCTTGCGGTAGTCGTCGTCCAGCGGGAGCAGCTGGCTGTCTCGAGCCTTGTCTGCGGCGGCGAATGCTGCGTTCAAAGGCGCATTGGCCTTGTGCTGGGGCAGCGAAGAAGAGAGAGCCATGGCACTGCTCGTGGTCAACGATGCTGGTTGTTGTTGTTGGTGTGGTGCGTTATGGTGTAAAAGAGTTCTGGCACCCCAAACAGAGGGTTCGTCGGCTTGTTCGAGTACCTCAAGTTTGCTGGTCTCAGAGACGCGGCAAGACAGGGGCTACCTGGTGAACCTGTCACTCAGCGCTCACTCGTTTGCCCGCAGATGCAAGGAACGCCTAAATAGAAGGCCGGGCCGACCCACGCCCCTCCGGCTCTCGACTAAACCAGCTCTGGTCAGAGCACTGAGTGATCCCGTTCCGACCTGCACCACTGAGCGGAGGCTGGCTTGGTGTTGCTGGTCGATTCAGGCTAGTTTGTCCATCTCCGCCAATGCCCCACGGACGATTGTGTGGTCCGGGCCCACGAGGACTGTGGAAACAGCCCGCTTCACCAAGAAGTTGTTCAAACTGCAAGTTTTAGCCAGTAGCGGTAGTTGGCGTCAGCCAAGGAAGTCGTCAACTGGGTAACGGACCAGGCTCAGCGTAAAAGAGCAGGGACGGGGGTGGACAGCCATCACGAATATGGCCGTACGTCCAGCAGCGAACATGTTTGGCTATGTAAGGGACATAATAAAGAAACAGATAAATAATTTACTATTCTTTTTGTGCACTTTTTTCATTTCGGGGTTGCGTTAATGGTCGTAAGCAAACCCTTTTTCATTTCTGCAGCACCGGTGATGAAGAAGAACGCCACCACAGGTGAAGAGACTAACGCCAGCGGAGTTGCGCAGGCACAGCCTAAGGATGATCTGTTGAGCGGACTTCCGTACCTCCCGCTGCGCCACATCCTGGACTATCTTACCCCCCAACACGGTAGGATTCGTCGGCCCAGTTTGTGGCAGTGTATTTTATTTCATGAGTGCGAATTGCATTATTCAACCTAGTGTTGTGTGCAGCGGCGCAAGTGCCGGCGGTGTGTCGCGTGCGAGCTCGTCATGCGCCTTTCCTCAAGGAGATCAGATACAACGAGGATGGCGAAGAAGAGCAGAGCGAAGAAGAAGAAGAAAAAGGCCGGAGCGAAGAACAAGTGCGATCCATGCTCGCCCGCCCGTACGCCTCGGCCTCTCGACTTTTCGACAGCACATCCCCAACCGTACACACCTCATGTGACCCATCATCTCGCGCAGGTTTGATGGCGACGAGCGGACCGGCTCGATCAGGGATCTCCTGGCGCTCCGTCTCACGTGTGGCCGCATGAAGAGCGAGGTCGATGCCGCGGTGAAGCTGCCCATGGACGTGCTGTGGAAGGTCGACCAGTATCTCAAGACTCGGTTTCCTGGACCGCCCCAGGTGGACTTGCCCACTGACCCTGACGCGCCCTGTAGCCACGAGCGCCTGCTCGAAAGCATTTTAGCAGGCCGCGCGAATGCGCATTTGCACCAGCTCAGGTATGTGTGGCATGTGCGTGTAGGTGTCGACATTCGTAGCTGATGATGGTGAATGACATTCAGGCTGAAAGAGGTGCTGGCCTACGTATGCGACCAATGGGCGCTTCCAGCGGGGAAGAAGGCCGAGATCGATGCAGTGCTCGACCTGGCGGAAGACCAAGAGCAAGAAGATGAGCAGCACCAGCGTGCTCGTCTGTGCCTAGAGCATGTCGAGCACGCAAGCGCCTTCTACGGCGAGCTGGCCGGCCTGCACACTGAATCTGTTCTGTCTCTCTCCCTGCCTGGCAAGCCTCAAGGTATTGCCTTTCGTTTTCGCTTTCGCTTTCGCTTTCGCTGTTGACGCTGTTTGAGTTCCTCAGAGGTGGTGCAGCTCTTTCTGCGCGTCGCCGGAGCTGAGTCCACCAAGGAGATGGCTCGATTCCAGTGGTACTCTAGGGCATACGGGTGGGGGCAGGTCGTCACACTGAGCCTCGCCACCCGCTCGAGCGAGTGGATCCGTCTGCTCGGCCTGGAGCCCTACCAGCAGCAGCGGCAGAAGAGGAAGAAGAAGGTTGAAGATCGGCTCAACTTGGAGCTGGCCTGCTCTCTCGGTGGGCAGCGATGCCTCATCGAAGACGACACGCTCCTCAAGCTTTGGTCGGCGCTCGGGTTCGCCGAGACCGTGGCGAGAAAGAGCAGAAGCGGTAACGCGGACCGCTGGACCACCAAGGATGTGCTCGCGCAGTGGGCGAGAGACGCAAGAAAGACGGAGAAGAAGCCGAACGAGACCAAGTGGTCGGCATACGAGGTGCTGGTGCTGCTCTACGCGTGCCTGGGCCTGGCCTGGAAGCCCGACGTGGAGCGCACCTTCAAGGAGAATGCAACGGACAACTCGGACGACGAGATGAACGACACCGAAGACCAACGGTTCTCGGTGGTCAGCAAGGTCGCCCGCCGAAGAGTGCAGCTTCGCCACGGCAAGCTCGAGGAACCGCCAGTCCTTGAGCTCCTCCAGAATACCGACGCCTACTTTGCCACTGCCATTCGAACCCAGGAATATCGCGAGGTGCGTGCGTAAACGACATGTGCATGTGGTGGGGAGCTGAGTGTCAAGTTGACTGTGGTGGTGGTGGTGGTGGCAGGGGTCGCTTGAGGCCAAGTGTCGGACTTGGGAGTTTGTGGCGCGGGCCATTCACCGCTTCTTCGGCCAGCAGAGGCTCGCCATGCTGCCTGGTGCCCTCAAGGCGGCCATCCATTTGGAACCCACCAACCAAGGGGTCCACCGTGGCCCAGCCGACGGCTCTCACGTGCGTTAAGCGACATGCATGTCCATGTACATGGTGTCTTGCTCCTTCTCATGACGCAAGCGTGGTTGGAATGGAGCTGCAGCTGTTCGATCGCATCGTATACCTCAGCGGCAGCGAGTTCCTCTTCCGGCTGCCGGCTGCGCACGACAAGCAGATGGACAGCTTCAGCGTGCGGTTCCTCGTCCGCGTGGGGTCTGGCACCGGTGACTATCTCGTCTTCCGGTGCGACGAGCGCACAGGAATGGACCAAGGGCTCAGGCGGCTCGCGGTCGACGTCGTCGGCGCCCAACTCCAGCAGAAAATCGCCGACAAACTGGCCAGGAATCCTGATTCCACAGACCAACCCCAGCAGCTTCACCACCCCAATGTGCACCACCAGCTATCCCGCGTGGTCGATATTGGCGGACCGATCGTCCGCGACATCGAGTGGCCTGTGCTCCAGGTCGTGGGCCAGCTGCTGGAGCTGCCCCCGTCCGACGCCATTAAAGACGACGAGGACTCGGATGAGGAGGGCGCTGGATACGATTATGCGCTCGAGGTGCAGTCGCTGCTGACGCTGATCAGCAGCGTGCTGCAGGGCAAGTCAGCCCCAAGGTTCGCCCAGGACGAAAGCGAGGATCAGAAGAAGAAGAAGCAGGAACAGCTGCTGTATCACTACATGTGGTGGTGGTGATCCTTGGTAAAAACGACGATCGTTTCCATTCATTTGCACAACGAACGGTCTTTACGGCTGAAAATGCATGAAACGTGCTGTCACTCTCACGCTTGCAGCTGCTTCTTCACCCAGGCGGCGATGTTGTCGAGCTCTTGCTCGCACTGGGGGTCCATCTTTTCAGGTCGTCCAGTGCCAATGTGCTGGTAGTGGAGCGGGAAAACGTGCTGCATGTTGGGCACAACCTGTGTTGTTGCCATGGCAGAGGCAATCAGTCATGTGAATATGTTTTACCATTGTAAAAGTATGTAACGGACCACAAGCTCGACTTGGGCGCCAGCTTCAACGGCTCGGCGAGCAAAGTCGACGGTGTCGTCGAGCAAGATCTCGGCTCCGCCAGCGCTGAGGACAGAGACATCATGAGACCCAAGCCCGCTTGCAGAGTGGCCTCTTCTCCTTGCTTCGGAAGACCGTACCTCATGTAGAGCTGCGGCAGCTTGGCCAGCAGTTCTGAGGGCGCATAGACAGCCGACACCTTGGGCGACTTCAGGGCCTCACGGTCCTGCGACTTGTTGCCTGTTGGAACTGTCTTAGCTCTTGCTTCGAGGGAACGTCAGGCAAAATATGAGTTGCAGCCGTAACGTACCAATGGCGTTAAAGGCCACCCAGAGAGCAAAGTCGGGCGTGAGGACGGTGTCAGTGTCGGTGTTCTTCCTGACCGACTCTCGCTCGCACGACAGGTCGGCCCAGGCCGACAGGGTGACTCCGGCCCGCGGGTTGGGCAAGTCTGCGTTGAAGGCATCAGCATGCTGACAAGAAGGATCAACGCCGCGAAAGGAGAAAGAGGAGAAGAAGAACTCACCGTTGCCGTCAGCGTGCAGGGCGAGCAGGGAGAGCAGGGTGAGGCCGCCGCCAGCGCTGTCGCCCGCAAAGATGATCTTCTCCGGGGCAATGTGCTGATCGTGCAGGAGCCACTTGTAGGCGATGAGCGCATCCTCCACGCATGCGGGAGAGGGATGCTCGGGACCCAATCTACGCCAATCGTGTGAGTCAATGGCGCTGAAGACGACGCAAAGACTTGCGCGCACGTACCGGTAGTCGACGAACAAAGCCCTGGTCTCGGCCTTCTGGGCCAACTGGGCCACGGCGTTGCCATGCGACACAAAGGAGCTGCTCCCATGCAACGCAGCTGAGGTGAGCAAACAGCGGACTTGAGCCGGACGCATGATCGTCTTGTCGAACGCACCCGCCGACGTAGCCGCCACCATGGAAGTAAACCAAGACAGTGTTGCTCTTCTCCTGCCCGGCGGGCGTGATCCAGTAGACGGGCAGCTGGGTGCCGTCTCCCCTCCTGGTGTGCACATCGCGAACGTGAGCTTTGGTGGTTGATGGCGAAGTGGCGTTTGTGTGTGCGTACGGAAGGTCGAGCTTCTCCTGGGTGGCGCCAACCGGCCAGTGATGCACCTTCCCAAAGCCGTCGATCCACTGGGCGGTGGTGCACAGAGGTCAGGTCTCTCGAAAGATAAAGGTCAGCGCCAGACTGATGAAGACGACGTACCTGGCGAGTGCCCTCGAGAGTGTAAGCCGTGTGCGATGACATGTTGTTGTGGGGTAGAGCCGCTGTACTACCTGATGTTGTGTTGTTGAGCTTGGTATTGAGTTTGTTGGGGACTGCGTCTCCGTGGCTTTATACTTCTCGGTGCCCAGTTCTTCGCCTTTAGGGGATACCAACACATCGTTACAGCTCTAAACCCACCAATCACGAAAAGCAGCGTCGCATTTCCGTTTATGCGACAAAGTCGCGTCTCTCGTTTTTACTTTTACGCGCCTTTTGCTTACGGGACGGCCACACACGGCCCGCCTCAAGCCGGCGAAGCTTCCCCACCATCCCAGCACTCCAAACCCTGTGCTTAATTGTTGGAATGCTTTTGTAGTCAAGTCCAACCAAATGATAGACTCCTCTGCTATTGTTTGTTGGTGTGGACACCTTGGGCATTCCGTGCGTGGGCTTCCCTTCTGGCAGGTATGGTTGGCTGAGCAGCTTCTTCGTCCTCAATGCTTTACGCTCGTGGCTGAGTGCAGTGGAGTGCACGGGACACCATCATGCCACGACATCGTGTCCTGCCCCACGGGCAGTAGACCAGAGGGTTGCAACAGGACCAAGTAGGGATCACCAAATTGTTAAACATTCAATTTATTTACAGCTCTTCTTAACTCCTTCACTTGCACTCTGTGCAGGCGGTGTGGCCAACAAGAGCATCAGTCGCGCGAGGAGAACTGGCGGTTGAAGTCAGCCTCGGCCTGGCCCAGTTCGGGATGCGGATCAAAGCGCGACGCCTTGGTGTGGAGGCCGAACGCGTGGGGCTCAGATCGATGGGCGCCAGTCTCGTAGCGGGGCTGCTTGCCAAAGACGTGCACGTCGGGCGCGCCAAAGAGCGTGCGGTAGGACATGTAGCCGGCCATGCCGCAGGCCACCGTGATGGGCACCATGAGCGGATAGACCTCAACGGGCACGAACTTCTTGCAGAAGGTGGAGAACGTCATCGGCGTGCGCTGCATTCTGTGTTGATGTTGTTGGGAGAGACTTGGGTTGTTGATGTTGATTGTGTAGTGGCTGCTTGCTTTGCAGATGGATGGATGGATGAAGCAGAAGGCCGTTTTGTTGTTGGCGTGGCCAAACAGGATGATGTTTCCAAGAGAAATGCCTGAGCGGTCGTGTATGCCGCCATGTGGTTGGGCACAAATCGTCAACTTCGATAGAAAACTGTGGTGAAAACCGCCTACCAGCCAGCAGCATGCGCCAATCATCATCAGCTGTCCGTCGTTAACTCGGAGTTTACTTTGTACGGAGTTTCTTTTGTGCCTTGGCCGTTGTGTTGTTGCCTGAGACGGGCGCAAACGAGGCAAGGATGGGCAGCAGGTGCTGCGCGAGACGGTCCACGGGCATGCGCTCATAGCCCTCCCCGCTCCCACGCAGCAGGCTCTGCAGCAGCCGCTCCTGCAGGTCGCCGCCGCCAGCATGCTGCTCCGGGAGTCGCGCTGCTTCGAGGAGGAGGCTGGGCAGGTGCGCGCGGAGGAGCGTCCGGCACAGGGCGGCCGAGGGACACGCCTCCACCAGCGCCAGGACGTGGGCCGGGCGTGCCAGAAGCGGCCTCAGAGGACCTAACGCATGTGTCACGTGAGCACATGTGTGTCACGTGAACACGATTACGACTGCACACAGCGCCCAACGCACCACTTGTGTCAAAGCCACGCTGCCAATCGGCCTCAGCGAGCGAGCGCGCCTGCCAGATGACGCTCCGCAGGTTCTCGTCTTGAGTCTCCTCCACGAGGAGGCCAACGTTGGCCATCAGCGCTTCAAACAACGCGTCGACTGGCGCCATCCGTCCATTCATCCATCCACCGGGGGGGAGGGGCAGGTCAGCCACACACACGCGCTGGCGCGCGACACGGGTTGATCATTGCAAAGCGTACCCCGAGCGCCGGAGAGCACGGCCGATGGGTGAAACAGGGGCGGCCCGACGAACCTGCGGCAGGGCAACAACGTCACAACAATGGTGCCAGCACACACATACACGCTCGAACGAGGCGGGCCGGAATGGGGCACGCACTCTGGGGGCAAGCAGCGAAGGAGGTCGAGCCTGGGCGGCGTCACGAGAAACGCCACCTCGTTATCGTCGTCGTTGTTGTCAACCTCGTCGCTCCGGCCTCGCTTGCGCGGTGGACCGCCGTCCAGCCATCGGAGCGCCTCGAGGCCGGGCAGGCGAGCTACCAGTTCACCCTCCTGCTGGTCCTTGTCCGCGTCCTTGCCCTTGTCTGCCCTTGGCTGCTGCTCTGCCTGCGATGCTGGCCGAGGCGGTGGCCGCGCCAGCGGCGCCGCCAAGCGCGTGGGCGCCGCGGTGGACAGCGATGGTCGTGGCACTTGCTGCTGCTGCGGCTGAGGCGGTCGCTGGGGCTGGGTCTGGGGCTTGGGCTGTGGTGGCTGGGGCGAAAGGGGTCGCTGTGGCTGCGATTGTAGCGCAGGTGCTGCAGGCGGCTCGGACAGGGTTTGTTGTTGCTGCGGCCGCCGCTGTCGCAGCTGCAATGTTGACGGGCGTGGAGGCACAGCAGAGGCGGGCTTGGCAGACGCAGCAGAGAGGCTACTCAGCGTTGGTGTTGGTGCTGGGGCTGTGGTTGCGGTTGTCGCGACCCCTGGCTGTGATGTTTTGTTGGTTGCTGCTGCCGCCGTTGGCGAAAGCGGCGAACGGCCTGAGCGCAGGCCAAGGCCGCTTCGTCCTCGAGCAGCGCCTGTAAAGCCAAGATGAAAAATGAGCAACAACAATAGAAGGGCCGCTTTGTTCGCATACCCGCTGCAGACGAGGCGAAGAAGGGAGATGTAGCAGCTGCACTGCTGTTGGTTGCCGACGAGCTCGAAGATGAGGAAGAGAGAGCTGTAAGCGTCGCTCGCTTGGCAGGAGGTTGCTGCCCACCCGTGCCGCTCATGTTCTATCTTTTATTTTTTCTTTGTTTCTTGAAGGAAAATGAAAGCAAGGCAGAAAAATCGAAGGAAAAAGCGCAAGAGAGATTGATCGGCTGCCCTGGTTCGACATTGGTGAGCTGCAGCCAAGTAACAAGAAAAAGATGGGCGACAGCATCTTCGCGAGAGCGTATGAAGCAGTGGACGATAAGGTGGCAGCCGTGTATGGAGAAGATCATCGATGGATGAAGCTGGGGCTCACCTTCGTGGCCATCTTCCTCTTCTTCTTCATGCTGTGGCCTCTTGGTGCCTTCTCGTGCGCTATCGGGCTGTGCGTGGGAGATAGCAACCTCTATGGCAGTGGCATCGTGCTCCTGCTCGTGGTGGTGTTGGGCATTATGATCGTGGCGGCCTTCTTCATCCTTTCATTCTACGTGGTGGCCTACATCAGCGGCGTGAAGGCCAGGCGGCGAGGAGCTGAGCCCGTGGACGGCCTCGACAACCCCGTTTCTCTGGACTTCTGAGCTTTTCAAGAGGCCAAGGCATCGTCTCTAGATTGCAGAGATTGCATTTGGCTTTGTAAATTGCGGCTTCTTTATGCACCATCTTTCTCTTCATTCGTCCAACAAGCCCTACAATGGCCGACATCTTCACCATTCATCCATCTAATAAATAAAGGCGCTAGTAGTGCACAATCCAGCCACGAGCACACGTTGGCTCGTCGAAGCACACGTTGGCTCGTCGTCGCGCCGAGAGGCCCCTGAGGTTCGCAAACGTAGCAGGTCAGGCCGTGTCCTCAAGGGTGCTGTAATAGGCAGAGAGTCGCTTGAGGATCTCCTTGAAGTTCGGTCGCTTGTGTGGGTCCGTCTCCCAGCAGTCCCTGCGCGCGTAGGAAGATGATAAACGACGTCAATCTTCTACAGATCTGCATCAACATCTTGATCTTGAAAAGCGCGTACTTCATGAGCTGGGTGACAGGGCCTGGCACAGAGGACGGGATGGTCAGGCGGTGGCCTTGCACGGCGATCCGGAAGGCCAGCGCGACGAGGTCCTTCTCGCCCGCGTAGGGCTCCTGTCGCGTGAACATCTCCCACATGAGGACGCCAAAGCTGAAGGCGTCGGACTTCTCCGAGTACTTCTTCTCGCGCATGGCCTCTGGGCTCATGTGCTTGACTGGCCCGACGGCGTTCAACGTGCGCGCGTACTCGGCCGTCGCGTTCTCCTTGATTCGCGCGAAGCTGTGGTTCCAAGCCAACGCGAACATTAACCAACGCAACAACACGTCAACCAAAGCCAAAACGAACGCACCCAAAGTCGGTAACGAAGATGTGGAAGTTCTCGCCCACGAGACAGTTGCGCGCTGCGATGTCCTGCCAAAGTTGTTGATTATATTTTGATATTAGTTTCACTAATAATTTTGTATTTAATAAAAAAGGAAGCAGGAAAATGTACCCGGTGGATGACGCCCTCGCAGTGGAGGTGGTAGATGCCAGAGGCGGCCTCGACGGCCATTCGCACGGTGGTCTTCAACGTGATCTTGACCTGGCGCACCAATAAATCAGAATTGAGTAAATTTAAAATATAAAAACAAAAACAAAAACAAAATGTAGCTCTACCGTCTGGTCGAGGAGGATCTTGTCAAGTGAGCCGCCGCTGCAGAACATGGTCACCAGGCAGAACTTGCCCTTTCGCTTACTGCACGCGCCCACAAACTGCACAAATACCATTTTATTTTAGTTTATTTTTTCAATTTCAAGAGAGCAAAATAAAAAGATGAAAATACCTTGACGATATTGGGGTGGTTGTGGACGAGTTCGGCGAGCTTGGCCTCGCGTCGGAACTCCTCGACCATGTGCTTGTCCTTCATGTTGAAGTTCTTGAGCTTCTTGATGGCGACGGGCGCGCCGCGCCACGTGCCCTTGTAGACGGCGCCAAAGGCGCCTGCTCCGATCTTCTTGCCAAAGACCAGCTCCTCGTAGTCAATCTCCCGGTAGCCGTACTTGCGCTCGTCGCCCGGGCCCTCGTCACTCGACAGTTCGCTTCCACTGCTGTCGTCATCACTATCACTGTCGCTTTCGCTTTCGCTCTCGGACTCGTCTCGCCGCTTGTGGTTGGCCTTGTCGTGGTCATCGTCGTCCTCATCGCTGCTGCTGCTGTCGTCCGACAGCACGCGCGTCATCTGAGGCTGGGACTTGGTGAGCCCCTCGGCCTGCTGCTGGTGCAGGTTGTCCACGCCGCCGTAGATGTAGTTCTTGTCCTCGTCGTTCGCCGCAGTGGGCTTCTTCCTGGGCGAGACGGGGGTCTTCTTGCCGCCGCCGCCGTTGCCGCCGGTCTCCGGCGAGTCAAACTCGGCGCGCTGGTACTCGACGTACTGGCCCATGAGCTTGCGGTCGGCCTCGGCCAGCAAGGGCTTGCCCCGCGGCGACTTGCCGCCGTTGCGCGGGCTGGCCTTGTCCTCCGTCCGCTTGGGGCCCGCCGGGGACCGTTTGCCGGACGAAGCGTCGCCGATGGAGACGGCCGACGGGCTGGAGGCCGAGAGCGCAGTCGGCGGCGAGTGCCGCCGGGGCGACGGCGGCTCCGTGACGGCGATCTGTGGAGACGAGATCGTCCGCGCCGCTGGCGGCTCGGTGTCGTCCGCGTCGGTTCCCAATGGCGCCGACTGTGCGCTGGCGCCCGCCGGCAGGCGCCCGCCGCTGCGGGGCGAAGGCAGCGCGTCCGACGCCGAGCGCGGGATACCGCGAGGCGATTTGAGATCCGTCACAGCCTTGTCGTTGTTCAACTCTTTCAGGAATCGCTGGATCTGCTTTCGTGGCCCTGCAAATCACAGAAAGTTTAGTAATTTTTAGAACATTTATTTATTAATAAATAAATAAGCGTAAATTATGAGGAAAAAAAACGAAAAGAGAAAGAATGATACCAATGGGGAGGCCCATGCGATCGTAGTCGGCATCGGTGAGCCGCTTGAAGCGGTCGAGCGTGATCTGCTCGGTGACAAAGGGGTCCCAGTAGCGAGCGAAGCCGAGGCTCTTGAGGATCTTGAAGACCTCCTGGTCGCCCATGCTGTTGAGGAGATACTCAGCAACGTCCTTGTGTTTGTTCTTGCGCGCGAGCTCCAGGGCCGTCAGGCCGCGCTTGTCGTCCTTGACGTAGGGATCGGCCTTGGCCAGCAGGAGCAGCTTGACGGCCGACAGCTTGCCGTTGATGGCCGCCGCCATCAGTGGCTGCAATTCAAACGTCGCCGTCAGTGACAATTAATTGGGGAATAAAATAGTATTTACAAATAAATAAATTTAATTTCTCACTTTAATGAATAATTAAAAGATAAATTAAAACTGAATAAAGAGAGCCAATTGGTGGTAAACTAGCACGTGCGCACGTGGAACACCCAGACAGAGCTCATCACGGAACTATGGCTAACGGGGAAAGCGAGGGGGGGGACGAAGGGGGATGATGAAGGGGTCGGCTTGAGGGGAGGACCGTACCGTCACGTCCTGAGCGAGCGGGCACGGGAAGCAGCAAGTAGAAAGGTTGAGAGGGGTGAGCGTGAGATAGGGAAAGGAACATGCAACAAGCAACGAGGAAGGGGGAGCTCACTCAAGTGAGCGGTATTCGGTCACGTTGGGGAACGTACATTTACCTGAAGGACCATCCATTTTACATTAGAGTCAATTAGCGATTGCGTCTTTGCAGATCGATCACAGGAAGAAGGAGAGAAGGGCAGATGGGTGCACGTACTTTGACGTTGAGATCAATGTCTGGATACTTAGTGAGCAGAATCTGCAACTTCTTCTCGTCGCCTCGCGACGCAGCGTTGAGTATCTGCTTTCTGTGCTTCTCCTTCTCTGCTGCCTCTTTGAATTCTTCTGAATGGGTCTTCGATGAGCCCAACATGGACGTGATCAGCCCCAGCTTCATTTGTGCTTGAATTTAGGCAGCTCGTGCTGCGATGTGTTGAATTCTGTGCTTGAGCAAAGTTGATTTGTGGTGAGGAGAGCAGCAACACGAGGAAGAGAACGATGAAAAAGAGTTTGAAAAAACGAACCGATTATGAAAATCGGTTACGGTCGACCGCCAACGTCTTGCGTGCGCGTTTGATGGGGGCGAAACTTGTTGAGTTTGCACTTGATCTAGAGAGGCGAGCAGTTTGCGCCTTTATGTCCTCGCCAGATAGAGGCTGTGATGATAACGCCGACGACCTTGGTGAAGAGGCTTTCCTGAGCCAAACAGGCCGAACGCGGTGTGTTGTCTTCTGGCCGGCCGGTGCAAAGGAAAAGCGACGAAAGCCCCGACTCGCGCCCGACATTTAAAACACACACGCCCATGGGATGCTCAGCAACGGTGGTGGAGATTGGCGGACTCATATTGTATTACTTTCGGCTAACCGCATACCCGGTTGGCTCGTACAACGATCGTCTCGCAGCGCTAGTCCACCACACATGTGCTGCGCGTACTCTCCGGGTGCTTGTGCTCCCCTGTGGCGAGTCCACCCGGGAGCGTTGTGCAACATTCGGACACACAAGTACAAGCCCAAGTCGCGTGCATTAAGAGGACGCGTCACATAGCGTTTTCTTCAAGGAAGAGCACAAAGTCGTCCATGAGGTCCTCCATGCTCTCCGGGCTGGGCGTGCCGCGGCTGCCGTCCTGCATCCACTGGCGCAGCTTGGCGAGGAAGTCGCTCGAGCCCCTCTGTGCCCGCTGTTGCTGCTGTGGCTGTTGTTGGCTCATGGCACGAGGCAGGCCGGGCCACGAGCCCGCAACGGCGGCGGCGGCGGGGCAGAAGCCGTCAAGAGAGGCAACTGCCGGCTGGTAGTTGTGGTAGTTGGAGTGGGAATGAGGATGGTTGCCGGGCCAGTGGGCCTGATAGGCCGCCGCGTCCATTGGCAGCCAGGCCGGCGCCGAGGCCTGATGATCCCAGGCCATCGCGTCAGGGCTCCCAGAAGAGGAGGACGACGACGAGGAGACGATGCTCTCATCCCACCGGCGGGGCTGCGGCTGCGTATGGAGGACCTGCTGCTGCGGCGGCGGCGCAGCCCTGCTAGGGGTGGTCTGCTGCTGCTGCTGCTGCTGCTCCGGCGGTGGCGGCTTCTGCTGATGTTGGTGCTGTTGCGCGGTGGCGGCATCCGCGCCTGGGGCCGGAGACCAGTGGCGACTGGCCGTGCCGCTGCTGCCGCTGCCTCGCCTGCTGCTACTGTTACTGTCCGACCCGGACACGCCGGAGCTGGTCGGCGAGGAGTGCCGGTGCGGGTAGGGCAGGACCGGGCCCTTCTTGTCGCCGGTGTTGTCCGATGGCGGCGTCGAGTGGTCGGGAGCGAGGGTCGCGCCGCCGCTGCCGTCCGAAGGCGAGCCGTCGGTCTGCTCGCCGGCGACAGTCTTGAGCAGGTCGAGGTAGCTCTTCTGCAGGAACTGGACCGACGGATATACGCGGGCCATTGGCCCCAGTGCTGCTCGCCATCCACAATTATACGATTAATGATTCAATATTCAGCAAAAAAAGAAATAATAAAGAGGAATTAAACATTTAAAGGCGGGGAGTGAACCTTGGAGGAGTTGAAGGACGCGTTGGTGCTTGTCGTAGGCGAAGAAGATGTTGATGATCATGATTAATGAGGAGAGGATGCCCACCGGCAGGTACTGCACCTCGTGCAGCAAAAGCGTGTTGAGGCCCCTGTGCGTGCGTGCGTGCATGTGCGGCGCGAGTGAGTTCTTGTGCATTTCGGTCCAAAACGCTGGTCGAACGAACCGTTTGGCCCACTTGATCGCTTCGACGCTGCGGCCAAGTCTCCGGTTGACCTCGCCGTAGAGCGCCAGGAGAGCAATCTCCGTGCCGGCCCGGAGCGACAACGGCAGGTTCTCTGTAATGTGTTTGTGTTTGTTGATCAGCACCAAGCGGCCCACCGCTGCATCCACAGCTTCTGGGCTCTTGGCGTACCGCTGACCAGCAGTTGCTCGACCACTTTGCACTTCTCAACGAGGATATCCAGGACCTCGAGGACGCTGCGGAGCTCCTCGGTGTTGGCAAACAGGTCCTGGATGAGGACGGACTGCCCGGCAGCGGCAGCCACAGCCTCTTGCCGCTTGGCCTCGCATTTTTGGTCGAGGGCGTGGAACGTGAGGAACATGGCCATGTTGTTCCGGGTGATACGGTCGATCACCACCGCCTGCCGTACGTTGTCCCACATGCTCGCCCCGACGAGGAGCACGCGGCCGGCCTTGTCGCGATTCGCGCCCTCCCGACGAGGGTCGGTCGTGGCCGCATCGCCGCCAAACATGAGCAAGCGGGTTTCGTCGTAATGCGGCGCGGCGGCGATCTCCTTCGTGTAATTGTTCCACAGCCGCCGCTTCTCGGCGACGCTCATGGTCGGCAGGAAGAAGAGGGACATCATGCACCTGTTGTAGACCGACGAGTGCACGGCGTTGATCTGGCGGCAGATCTGCATGGACAGCGTGGTGTAGTAAATTGCCTTCTTCAGCGAGCCCTTGCTGAAGGCAATGTACGTCAATCCTGCAAAAGCAAAATGAGTAATAAGATTATAAATAATAGAATAATAATGAAAAAGATGTTCACGATGTTTCTCATGTACCAAAGAGGGCCTCGGCGACGGAGTAGTCGGACGCGTCAAAGATGTAGGACAAGTGGAGTCGAGCCTCGCGGTAGAACGTGAACGCTCGCTCCTTGTCGCCCAGAAGTTGGGCTCCTGCCATGTCATTCTCAGGTGAGTCTAGATTCTGGTGTGCCTCCCACGTTCGCGTTTGCAGGTATCGCACCCAAAGCCAGCGCCACGTTGATGTTGAGGGCCACTGGCGTGCCACGCTCCTCGTCATTGGCGCGCCCGCCCAGGAAGCGCTGCAGGTTTTCCTGTTGTTGGTGATGTTCATCATCGTGGTTAACAGCTGTTTCGTGCGGATAATGAGCGCGCGTGGACGAACAACAACCTCTGAGAGGGCAAGCGGGCTGAGTGGGCAAGACGGCCAACTATGCACGACGTAGAGCCGTATGCATTCGCTCATTGCGCTGTAGTGGCACAAGTGCGCGTCTTCGGTCCACACTGGGACAGGCCTGCACCCCCCGAAGGAAGCACAAAAAGTCAAAAGTCAATCACTGCTTGTGAGCTCGAAACGCAAGTGGAAGCCGTGGTGGACGTACAGGGAGGACAGACGCTCAAGCCGCTGAAGTTTGGCGCGTAGCGCGTCAGATTGCGGGCTAGTATCGTCGTTGTAGTTAAGACCACCGTACGGGCGCTTATGGCTCTCCGCCCTGTGCGCCGCTTGCTGCCGCTCGTGCTCACGCCAAGCGACGACCAGGCGTTCCTGGCTCTGCGCCAGGAGGCGCCGGTCCTCACTGTCCAACTCGCGTCGTTGCCTGCGACGGCCGCGTACGGGCAGCGAGGTGGCAAGAGGTGCCACCGCCATCGTCGATGGCGATGACGATGCAGTCGTTGCTGTGGTCGTTGTTGGTGTCGATGACGCTGTCTTAGCTGTCGGGCCAAAGGCTACCGACTCAAGAGGAGGAACGAGCGCGTGGCCAAAGAGAGGGGCTGATGTAGTTGGTGCGGTGTTGTTGGTGACGGTTGTGCCGTTTGGGGCATCGACATCGATGACGGTAACTGCGCGGCCCTGGAGGGAAGGTCGTCTATGTACATGGCGTGTGGGCGTAGAGGTAGAAGTTGTAAAGGATGTAGTTGAAGAGGCGTCGAGCACCGGACTATTAGAGAAGGAAGAGGAAGCCGGTTGGGACGTTGGGCGAGGTGGTGGATGACTCTCCTCGTCGGAGGCGTGGTCTGGACGAAGATGGCAGAGCCCGCTACCAAACGGATGAGATTGGAGGTTGGCAAGCATGTCCGAAGCGGCTCTGGGCTCCCGCGCCAGCGTTGTGGACGCGTCAGGAGCATTTCTGCCCCCTTCTTCCTGCAGGAAGGACAGCAAACGCTTCTCGATTTCTACAAATTCATTCGTCTTCTGTCCGCTGTCGGGATCGATTCCAACGAATCCCTTTCGTTTCTTCTTCACTTTCTTTGGCCCATCTAGCTTGAAGGAGAAGATCAAGCTGGCCTCCTTTCCACCTCCCCTTCTGTTGGCCATGTCGCGCGTGTTTTGTACAACGCCGTGGCGCCAAACCTGCGCCTAGCTGTGCCGGGCATCACCCGGGTTGCACAGGCCATCTGCAGCTCACGCACGTGTGTCAGTGGCCTTCCCACAGCGACACCAAACACACAACTTGCCACGCTGCTCCGGGGCTAATTCTTAGTTGTTCTTAGCTCACTGCCCTTTTCTGGTGCATCACTTAAGCTAGTAGCAACTAGTTGGGTGGAGAAACACTCAAGCGGCGCTGTTGTGTGAAGAGACCAGACCACAAGGGGTAAATGTTTGGTCAGCAAGCCGATTGGGCGATGATCTTTGCATTTCATCCAACTTTCAACTTTGATGCAAGCTCCATGCCAATGGCAGCTCGCCCCCGCATGAAACACTCGGTGAATCTTTGCGATTCTTCCTAACTCCTTTGCTCACCCTACATAAGTGCTCTCCACCCTTGATCCAAACCTCACTCACACCTACTCAAGTTGCACATCTACCAAGAACAACAAGTCTCTCCAAACTACATCAACACAGAATGCAGCGCACGCCGATGACGTTCTCCACCTTCTGCAAGAAGTTCGTGCCCGTTGAGGTCTACCCTCTCCTCGTGCCCATCACGGTGGCCTGCGGCATGGCTGGCTACATGTCCTACCGCACGCTCTTTGGCGCGCCCGACGTGCACGTCTTTGGCAAGCAGCCCCGCTACGAGACTGGCGCCCACCGATCTGAGCCTCACGCCTTTGGCATCCACTCGAAGGCGTCGCGCTTTGATCCGCATCCCGAACTGGGCCAGGCCGAGGCTGACTTTCATCGTCAATTCTCCTCGCGCAACTGATACGCCCTTCCTTCTCATCGATCACGGTCAACGTCGGAAAAGACGGCTGTGAAAGCTCGCCTCAAAGAAAAATAAACGACAAATGTAAATGCTTTCATTTTTCGCATACCAGCCCAAGCGACACCACCGTTGAGTTTTCTACACTGTTCCCGCATATGGCAGAATTGAATCAAACGAACGAAACGTGTGCAACACCTCACCCAGCACGATGAGGTTCGTTTTCGCTTGCGCCGCGACACTTGTGTGTTGCTTGATTCTCAATCTTGCCACAATCAATGCGAAGCCTTTGCCAGGTAGCCCCCCCCCCCAAACGTTGATCAATTATTACAAAACAGCTGAATCAAGACGTGGGCCCGTTTAGTGGTCATGTGGCACGGCATGGGCGACACCTGCTGCAACCCAGAAAGGTTCGTATCAAAACGTTCGCCGCCTCTGCTGTGAGACGGGCGTTGATCTTGTGCCCGTTCACCACACAGCATGGGTTACATCAAGGACCTCATCCAGCAAAACGTCACTGGCGCTTATGTCTACTCTGTCGAGCTGGGCGGCAACGTGGTCGCGGACCAATCCATGGGCTTCTTCGCCAACATGAACGATCAGGTATTGGTTCACGCGCCCCTTCTTGCCCCTACTTTCAACACTCGCAGTGCACTAAGTGAGCCCACATTTGTTCAGATCCAAATCGTGTGCAACCAGCTTGCGGCTGACCCGAACCTCAAGGGTGGCTTCAACGCTATCGGCTTCTCGCAGGCGCGTTGCCTTGTTCTTGTTTGTGTTCTTTCCCTCCTTTCTTTGCTCACGCCGCGCGCTCTTTCTCTCTTTCTTTCTTGCTGCTTGCCCTATCATCAACAGGGCAGCCAGTTCCTGCGCGCTTACGTGCAGCGCTGCAACAACCCACCCGTGCACAATATCCTCCTTTACCTCGTCTCCTCCCCCTCGCTTGCGCGCGCGGCCTCTTCTTGCCCGTTCCTCGTGTAAGAAGTTGGCAGCCTTGACTCCTCCTGTGTGGCGGCACATTTGATCAGCATCGGCGGCCAGCATCAGGGCGTGTACGGCCTGCCCCACTGCCCGGGCGTGGATTACAGCCTGTGCGAGTACATTCGCGAACTCCTCGACACGGGCGTTTACTGGAGCTGGATTCAGGACAGCCTGGTGCGGCCCTATGAAGCTGCTCCTTCCTCAACTCCACAAGATGAAGTGTCACTTAAGTGTTCATCGTGTTGGTGTTGGATGCGTTGGTCACAGGTCCAAGCGCAGTACTGGCAGGATCCGCTTGACCAGGCGGCCTACCTCGCCGGCAACATCTTCCTGCCTGACATCAACAACGCCCTCCCGACCAAGAACGCCACCTACAAGATCAACTTGTCCTCTCTGAATGCCTTTGTCATGGTCAAGTTCAATCAGGTAAGGGCGTTTCAATTGATTTGTTGATTCATTGATTGACTTTTTCTTACCAATCTTCGATCTGGCCCAGGACTCCATGGTGCAGCCACGCGAGAGCGAGTGGTTCGAGTTCTACGCGCCCGGCCAGGACAAGCAGATCGTCCCTCTGCGCAACTCGACCCTGTACAAGGAGGTACGGCAAGACGCGTCCTTTCTCTTTCTGAAATATAGTGTCGTATCTGATACCTCCCCTCCTGCAAAACAGGACTGGCTTGGGCTGGCCAAGCTGGATCAGGCTGGAAGGCTCCATTTCCTCGAAGTAGAAGGTGACCACCTGCAGTTCTCGGAGAGCTGGTTCCTCCAGAGCATCGTCCAGCCGTACTTGGCCTAGGCTTGTGGCGTTGTAGGATTTCTTGCCTCAGTATTCTTTAATGCTTGGGGCTATGTCGTATCACACCCGCTACATATTCTCAGATAAATACAAGGGTCCGTGGCCTAATAGAAAGGCGCTTGACTTCGGATCAAGAGATTCGGGGTTCAAGTCCCCGCGGGCTCAAATCTTTTTTGCTATACAATCAATGCAAATGTGCCGGCACGCCAGGTTACGGATCCAACACTCACACATCCTATCTGTCAGTTCCAGAAGAGAACTCATTTAAAAACTGGCCCAGCGAGGAATGGACATGGAGAAATCTTCATCCTATTTCAATGCGTGAGCATGCAGGGGAAGGTAAATGCTCCTCCTAAACATCTTCACTGCGATGGTCGTCGGCGTCGAAATTGACGGTGGCAGCCCTCAAGTTGGCCAGATGCTGTTGGTTCCTCCGCCGCTTCATGTATCCAATAAGAATGCCAATCATGATCACAATGACAACGACCACTGCCACAGGCACCACCACCGCCACAGCAATGATCCACACGTTGCTGTCGCTCCCTCCTTCCCCGTCTTCCCTCTTCGCGCCCAGCAACACTCCCAGATCTGCGGACCATGTCCGTCAGAAGAATGCAACAACCGTGCTCCACACGGAAGAGGAAATGAGGCGTACCGGGATCGTAGATGAGCGAAGACTCAAAGCGCGCGAAGGAGAGCACCAGCTGGGACTTGGCCACGTCCACGTTGTACTCGACGACACCGCCCGCCTGGACGTTTGCGCCGTCACGCTCCACGACGTTCACTACTCGGATTTCGGTCGTGCGTTGTTCCGCGTCGTTGGCGTGGCGGAGCTTGAACACAGTCACGCCATTCGCCTGGGCCGACTTGTTTTCCACGGCGGACACGGGCGGGTCGATGTTGAGCCGCACCTCGAGCCTGTGCTGTGGTTCGTCGGCTCCGGTCGGCTCGGAGAAGGGCCACTCGAAGACGCGGAGGGTGAGCTTGGCAAAGTCGGGACTGATGGCAAAGGCCGTCACGTTGCCCAGGCTGACGTTGGTCTCCTTGTCGAAGAGGTCAAACTGGACCTCGACTCGGCCCTGCTGCGTAGCCGCATCGACGTCGTCAAAGGCCAGCGAAGCGTTGTAGACGAAGGTCTGGCTGGAACCCAGCTGCTGGTCTGGCGTAAGTTGCGTCCATTGGCCTGTTTTTATGACGCTGGGGCTGTGAGGAAACGCCAGAAAACGATCCAACAGAAGCAGATGATACCGTTCTGGGTGATGTTGACGGCCGAACGAACCAGGGTGGAGCCGCGCATTTCAGAGAGTTGCGCCATGTTGATGGCGACAGAGGCCGACTCGACCACCAACCCACTTTCACCTGAACATTGATCTGGCCTGTAAGTCGAAGGAAGCCACGCGACGAAGAAGAGGGAGAAGAGGACGCACCCTTGGGGGCAATCTGGACCGTGGGCGCCGTGAGGTTAAAGGTCAGTTGCGGCGTGGAGGCCGTCGTGTTGACGTTGGAGACGAGGGTGGTGTCACAGCCGTAGAAGGAGAAACCGAAGGTGAGATTGGTGACGGTGGAGTAGCTCGGGATGATGGCCGGTGGGTTCGAGCTTGTCCGGTTTTGGGCTAAGTTCCAGTTGACGTTCGAGTTCCGGCTGCCAGAAGTCAAGAGAAGCCAGTAGAAGCCTTTTGGCAAGTTCAGGTTGGCGATGCTGTAGGTGGTGATGTTTGCGTAGACGCTTGGGAGAGGTTCGAATGAGTGGAGAGTCAGTTGGGCTTGTCCTGGCACAGGATCTTCGGAGAGCTGGCCGGCTTGGTCCTGGTAGAGACCCACGGTACCGGAGATGCGAACGACCAACTCCACTGACCTGAGGGTGACGCCGCCCGTTGGAGTAACCTCGAATCTTTGGGCCAGCAAGGGGCCACCTGACACACCGTCCAGAGCGATCGTTGACCCCAACTCGTTTGAGAGCTTGCAACTGCTTTGGGCATGGGTGGAGAGAGGCTGGAGAAGGAGCAAGTGCGCCCCGATAATAACGAAGATCATCAATGGTCGAGCAAGTTGAAGCATGGCCGAAAGAATGGCTGGGGGTGGTGAGAGCAAGAGGATAAAAGATCAAATGGTTTTGTTTGTGCTTGACGCTACACTGAAAAGGCTACTTACAGTGAAGCTACAAAACTGTTCATGTTGTTTAACTGGTAAAGTTTTGTCACTCTTCGCATAAAAGGTCGAAACTCGAGAGCGCCCAACCGGATCAATGGGAGGCTCTCCGCGGGGTTGTCAAACTTAGTTCACCGCGCTTACCGATAACGCCGCCTCGAGCCTCTTCGCCTTGCGGCCCAGAAGAGCGAAGCGTGGAGGAACTCAATCGGGAATACCTTAACGTATGCAAGTTCGCTTGAACAGTGTCGGCCGTAAGCGAACTTGTAGACCTTAAGAAGTTCTCAACGAGCTCTTGGTCCTGTACTCAGTACTCCTTTAGTTCTTCCTTTGCTTGCGGCGAGTGGTTTATTCTGTTGGAGACGGCTAACATATTGTTGTCAAACACCTCCTTACAACGTGCAAACCAAGCTTGTCGTATGGCTGGCCATTCTTGCAGGTTCTTGTATTGGACCGTCTCGACGTTGCAGCCGGTGGTGGAGATTCTGCGCAAGGAAAAAGAAAAAGAAAAAAAATTCTAATTTAAAGAACGAAGCGACAGGGGGAGTGTTGCAGAAAACAACAGCAAACAACCCAAGCAGCCGTTGGACCTCATCCCCAAACCTCATACAACGTTGCCGTGACCTTCTCTGTTGATCGACCGCCCCGTCAAACTCTCACCTTCCGCATCGCCGAACCCGAAGCGGGCCGCGGTCGCGGGCTTTAATCCTCCAGTGGCCACGAGATATTAAACAAAAAAGAAATAGAGATATATATCGATCGACAGAAGGAGACAAAGGAGAAGATGGAACCGGACCTGCTGGCGAAAGGCCTGGATCGACTTCAGCATCAGCAAAATGCAGCAGATAAGAACCTCATGGAAGGCCACGCACAAAAGATGAAGAAGGGATTCTTCTCCAAGTGGCAGAAAATCTACATGGTCCTCACACGCACCGAACTACGTATCTACAAGGGCAGTTCCATTCGTCGCAGTCGCGAACACATCGACGACAAGAAAATCGAGGTTCTTCTTCGTCCCCCCCCCTGTCGTTTTCGCTTTCGTTTTTTTAATTCAAATTTTTTAAAAAATAGAAATAAAAATTATTGATAAACGGTGGCACCTCCTGCTCCTTCGTCTTCACCATCGCCCTCCTCTTTCTTTCCTCTCCTCTCCTTTTCCTCTTCATCACGTGTCGTAATCTCATCTCATCTCATCTCTCTCTTTTCTTTTCTTTTTTTTATTCAATCTCGCCAGCTGCCCAAGGGAGCCAAGTATCGGTTGTTGCCGCTGAAAGACATGATCGTCAAGGTGAGATACACGACTTCTTTCTTTCATTCTTTCGTTCTTTTTCTTGTTCCTGTCCTCACCTCGTCGTCGTGTGGCGGACGCGGGCGCAGGACTCGCCGACCAAGATGAAGAAGCAAGAGTTCGTGTTCGACATCTTTGCCGCCAACGCCAAGCGGTTCGTCATCGCCGCCCCGACCGACTTCCTCAAGAAGCAGTGGATGATCAAGATCACGTACCTCCTCCCCTTCGTTACTTCCATCTCCTCCTTGTTCATCATCATCATCATCATTCCTCCTCATCGTCGTCATCGTCATGATCATGACCATGACCATGACCATGGTCGTCTTGTTCAGGGCGGCGGCGAACGAATCCAAGGGCCCGACCGACAGCGAGCGCAAGCGGACGCAGGCCGAGGTGGACAAGGAGCTGCTCCGCCTGGCCGAGCACATCCGCGGGGAGCAGGCCCAGCAGCGCGCCCGCGCCGTCCCCATCCACATGGCCCAGGGCCTCAGGCAGCCCAGTACTGCTCCCGCCTGCCCCATTCCTCTCTTCCCCCGCTGCCGCCTCGTCGGCTCGAGGCGGGACTCGAACTGACGCCCATCCGCCCATCCGCTTGACAGACGCGCCCAACGACCTGATCTCGACCGAGGAGCGGAAGGCGTCGCTCTACCGCACGGCCTCGGCCTTCCCGGTCTCGTCGTTCCGCATCGACAAGAAGCCGCCTCCACCGCCCGTCCCGGGCCCGCGGGCGCACACCGTCAACCAATCCACGTCCTCGTCGTCGTCGTCCTCGTCGTCGACGCCGCCGCAGGCCATCCCGGGCGCCGGGCGGCCGTCGTCGCCCGTGCCGTGCTTCTCGGGCGTGGTGGACAGCCGCCGCGGCAGCTTCGACGACGGCCACTCGAGGCTGAGCAGCAGCTACGGCGCCAACACGATCGTCGCGAGCGGCGCCGGCGGCGGGCAGCCGAGGTCGCCGCCGCCCGCGCCCGCCCGGCGCGTGGGCCTGCTGGCCGGCCGCGGCCCGCCGGGCAGCGAGCAGCAGTCTGCGCAGCTGGCGCGCCACTCGGTCTCGCTCAAGTCGGTGCGCGAGCTGGGCGCCCTCCCGCCGCCGCCCATCCCGCCGCTGCCCTCGCGCCCGACGGCCCCGCCCAACGCGCCGCCGGCCAGGCCGCCGCCCCGCATCCCGCCGCCGCAACTGACCCAGCGCAAGGCCGCGATGGCCGCCGCCGCGGCCGCGGCTGCCGCAGCCCCGCCCACGCCGTCAGCGCCAGCGCCCGCGGCCGGGCAGGCCGGTGCCCAACAGGCCGAGGCCCGGCCGGCGCTGCCGCCGCGCCCCAAGAACTCGATCGGCGGCCGCAAGGAGGGCGGCGAGCCGACTGCCGTCGGCGCGAGTGCCGGCGCGAGCGCAAGCGCGAGCACGGCCAAGGTCTGCTCGCCCGCGGTGCCGCCGCGTGTGCCCAAGGTCGCGCTGGGCTCGGCGGCGACCGGAACCGAGCCGTCGCCCCGGGGCCGCTTCAGGACGGCGCCCGAGAGCGAGGCCCCGAGGCCGGCGGGCGGCGTGATGGCTCTGACCTCGTCCGTGCCCGACGCGTCGTCGGCGTCGGCAGGCGCCAAGCTCTTCTCGCCGCGCATCCGGATCTCGTCATCGCAGGACGACGACGCGCCGCTGTTTGAGCGGCCGCACGCTCGCGAGGCGGCCGAGGACACGCCGCTCACGCGACGCGAGCCGCTGTCGTCGCCCACGGTGCGGCCGCTGGCCGCCTTCACGCCCGTGCAGCCGCTGGTCCCGCTCGTTCCGCCGCGCGCCGAGCGCCCGTCGCCGCCGACGCCGGGCCCGCGGCCTCAGCCGCCCGCGGTCGGTGGCAGCGGCGGTGGCGGCGGCGGGTCGCGCATCGAGAAGGCCAGCGTCGTGCATCGGCAGCCAAAGCACTTCCTCCCGGCGCCCGTTCCTCGCCCGAACCAGCTCGACGACGGTGAGATCACCGAAGGCGCAACCGGTACGCTGCCCGCAGGCGCTCAGCAGTGAGTACAATGAGGCTGACACCACATGCCGCGCGCTGGGGATGCACAGGAGCCGCTGTTCCCTCGAGGCCGCCACGACCCACGCGGTCCAAGACGGGCCTTGCCTGATGCGCTCTGTCGCACACAGCCAAACGAACTCGGCCAGACGGTTGTGCTGATAGGCTCACCTGACCTTTCCCTTTCATTTTTCTGTAGCTCATCCCTCTCGTGTAGTATCCTGTCTTTGGAGTGCTTTCTGTGCCAGCATTCTGCTTTGCTGGCTTCCTCTCTTCACTCTGGTCCACTCTTCTCTGCTGATACGTAAGCTTTCTTGTCTGCTTGTAACATAGCCAACACAACAAAATAGACCCCTTTTCCAACAGCGACTTCCCCCGTTTTGGAGGTTTTTTTTCAGAGTTCTCAGGAGTTCACATCTTTCATCTTCCTAGTTTCGAGACACAACGAACTGCTCTGGAGCCCCACGTTCTGGCTTGTGACCGTGCTCCACCTACTGGCCACAATTGCCACCAACGTCAGCATCTGCTGGGGAAGCGTGCTGCTCGCACATGTGGTTAAGGCTCTGGAGCCGCTCACCGCGGTCACGCTGGCATGGCTTTCTGGCAACCGCAGCGGCTGGCTCGGCTGGAGCCGCTACCTCGCGTGCCTTGGTCCCATGGCTGGCGGCATCGCCCTCTATTCCTACTCCTCCAGTGCAGGCTTGCAGCAAAGCCACATCGGACTGTCAGTGCTCTTTGCCCTGGCCAGCAACCTGTGCTTCTGCTTGTGCAATCTCTTTACCAAGCAGCTCGAATCGGAGGCCGGGAAGCAGAACAAGGAGTGGCCCAACAGCACTGAGCTCTTCTTTCTCACGTCGCTTATTGGGGCCATCACAATGATGCCTATAGTGCTGGTCATGGAGGATAACCAGCTGTTGTCCCAGTTCGTGGACGTCATGGGAGCTGGCCTCCTCTTGGTCCAGGAGAGCGCCAGCCGCATGGCCGGTCAAGTAGTGGGCATGGCCCTGTTTAGCCGCCCTGTCGTTTGGGCTGCTGGGACGCTTGTCGATCATCACGCACTCGACGCTCAACGTTCTGAAGCGCGTGGTCATCATCGTACTCTCTATCTTTTGGTTCAAGTGCGTCATCATCGCCCTCTCCCCCATGATAGAAAGATTATTTTCACGTGGTGAGCCAAAACAATAACAGCATGAGTCTGGACCTTGTCGGCGTGCTGGGCATGGCGATGACCGTGTGTGGTGCAATGCTCTACAACTACTTCAAGAACACATCACATCAGGTCTCCTCCGCTCAGCAGAGCTCTCAGCTGTATTCGAGGGTTGTGATGGCCGACAGCGGTAGCGGTTGTGGCCACTATCGTGGTTATCCTTGCCATGAGCACCAATGTCGCCAACAAGTCCTTCACCAGAACCTACAAGCAGTCAGACCAAACCGTGTGCACTGAACAGAGCAAATCATCGACTCCTTTTCCTCAAGACAGCAGCCTAGCGAACCTGGACAGTCGCCAGCTGGACATCTCATAAAAAAAAGCATGACCCTGCCAAGCGTGAAGAGCTACAACACAGATGTATCCAAGCCCTGCATGACCGTGTGCTGCACTCTCTCTTGGAGCTTGTGTCTCCTAAGTCTCCTGTGATTCTTCACGGAGTGCCTGCCCATCGAAACCTCGGATAGTGTCATCGCTCTCGGGGAGTTGCGCTTTGTCTCAAGTGGGGATTCTTCCCCAGGCAGTCACCCCCGACACCGTCGATGCACCTGCAGACAAGATCACGCCCAATACGGTCATCTTGCTTCATGGAGGCGGCAACATCGGAGACCTGTGGCCCATGATGCATACCGCCGAGAGCTGTGCGCCAAGTACCCCAACAATCATCCTTCCGCAGAGCAGCCATCTTCTCCAAGCAATCCGACATTGTTGGTGGGCTGGCTTACATAGCCAACCACTTTGACTGCCACGTGTGCGCACGAGACGACCCGACGAATGACCAGTTTTTAAAGGCCCGGATCGAGTGCATCTCGTCCCGGGCATGGCTTTTGTTCTTGGACCCCTCATGCCGCTCTACACCCAGGCGCCTTTCAACGTGAGCCTGCAAGTGCGCACTGACAGGAGAGCAAACGGGTGGCGCTGAATCGCTACGCTGAGGCCAAGACTCGAGATCAACTCGGAGTGTTCAAGCACGATTGGCTCCCCTTGGCGCCGCATTACCCTTCGACAAGGGAGAGCGGTCTCAAGCCCGAGTGGCGGGCAATGTTCTACACAGATTGGGCCAACAAAGCAATCACGGCAGGCCGAGTGTCAGTCTCGGATCGCCTGCATGGCACCATCACAGCCATGCTCACCGGGAGGCCGCACTTCTTCATCGACAACAACTACAAGAAGGTGTCGGCCTTGTGGAACGCTGGATCAACCCGGAGCGCCTGCCGCAGTGTCGGCCCGAGTACTTCCGCAGCATCCCGGGCCAGAGCCTTGAAGAGTCCGTGTACCAGGCCGTGGACCTTCTGCGAGGCCAACAACAGCGACTTCCGTTTTTGGAGGGTTTTTTTTTTTGCACTTTTGGTTTTGATTTCTGATTCGTGCCAACAACAATTCCTTAACTTTTCTGGTTCTGTTTTTTCCTCTGCCCAGGGCTCGATTCGATTTCGTGTACCGGCAAAGGAAGAAGGATCGAGAAGGAGGCGGTCCATCGATCCATCGTTTCAACCCTCGCTTTTTCTGTGCAGATAGTACTGCCGCTACGTAATCCGGGTTCACATTTATACGCACACCATGGTACGCAGGCAAGCACGTAATTTAAGCATTAATAATGCCACTGTGAAATTCGCACCTCCCTTGCGCTTTCACCAATTTGACGCTGCAATCGCCTTTCCATGCGCTCTTCAAAGCCTTCTATCTCAAACTCTTTCGCGTTCCGCAAGCCGCACCGCCCAAGGTCGCGCCACCCAGCGCTACGCTTGGTGCTTCGAATGGAGGCCTTTTCTGACCTCTCTTTCTTCCACTCAGGCGGCCAAGGGTAAGGGCGGTAAGATGCTCCAGTTCATCAACTATCGTATGAAAATTACGATTGAAGATGGACGGACACTGGTGGGCAAATTTATGGCCTTCGACAAACACATGAACCTTGTCCTCGGTGACTGCGAGGAGTACCGAAAGATCACCCCCAAGGGCAAGGGCAAGGAGGAGCGAGAGGAGAAAAGAGTCTTGGGTCTCGTCCTGATCCGAGGAGAGAGCGTCATCTCGCTCAACGTTGAGGGTCCCCCTCCTATCGAGGTACCATCATCCACCTTCTTCCGCGTTGTAATACTCGATTCATTGGCTCCATCTCACACTTGAGTGTGGAGCACTTTTTGCCCATCATTTATTAATTTACAATATTTTATTTTATTTTTTGTGTGCGCAGGAGAGCCGATTGAAGGGAATCCAGGTGGGTATCCCCGGTGGTCCCGGCGTGGCCAGGCCCGCCGGCCGAGGCATTGCCATGCCGCCAATGGAGGGCGCTCCCGCTCCCGGCTTGTCTGGCGCGCCCGTGCGCGGTGTTGGCGGTCCCGCTCCGTCGATGATGATGCCCCAGGGCCGCGGTGGCCCCATGGGTAACACACCCCCTCCTCACCTTCCTCACTGTTGTTCCTCTTACTCATGTCGTCTCCTTTTCTCTTCTGAACGCGCAGGAATGCCCTTCCCCGGCGGACCGATGGGCCGAGGCATGCCCCCGATGGGCGGCCCGCCTCCTGGCATGCCCCCAATGGGCCGAGGCATGCCCCCGATGGGTGGCATGCCGCCGATGGGTGGTCCCCCTCCTGGCATGCCGCCTATGGGCCGAGGTATGCCCCCGATGGGCGGCCCGCCGCCTGGAATGCCCCCGATGGGTCGTGGCATGCCGCCGATGGGTGGCCCGCCGCCCGGGATGCCGCCGATGGGCCGAGGTATGCCCCCGATGGGCGGCCCGCCGCCCGGGATGCCGCCGATGGGCCAGCCCGGTGGTCCGCCGCCTGGGATGCCGCCGATGGGTCGGGGCATGCCCCCGATGGGTGGTCCCCCGCCCGGCATGCCGCCATTCCGCCCCTCGTAAGGGCCCGCACGCGCGTGTGTGTGGTGTCGAGGGAGGACAGGCGAGAAAGCAAGAAGAAGACGATCTTGGTGGGGCAGGAGGTGAGGAAGAGGAGGAAACAGGCTCATTGCTCGCCGTGAGCAAGACCGCCCGTTAATGCCAAACAACAATAAAATAAAAAGCTTAAAAACACTTGCTTGGCCGGCCAGCGCACTTGCCTGGAGGACGCTGGGCGCGCGTGCCAACGGCTGCCCCCACCCCAGCCTGACGTCGCAGCAAGCTGCTCGCCGCGTTGGGGCTTTTCGGCGTGGTTGTCCTGACGACAACCTTTGTTGTGGCCGCCTTGTTCGCAACTTGTTTTGTGTTTTCGTTGTCAGCCCCCTGTGATCTTCGGACCGGATACCAAGGGGGAAGAGAGTTCAAGGATAAGGGAAGATAAGGGAAGAAGAGGGAGCTCGATTGAAGTAGAGTGAAATGGCACTGGAATCGATTAAATCAGGCGGCAGCGCCCTGCTGGCAACTTTGCTTCATCGAGGGGGCGACACGTCGGGCCTGTTGGCGGGTCTGGGCGTAACGGCCGTGATCGGCATCGGGACGGCGGCGTACTGGTTTGCAAACAAGCCTGACTACAAATCGTTTCAACTTCAGACGTCCTTCGACGTGCCGCCCAATACTTTCTTCGACTACATTATCGAGCCCACCAACTACTTTCATCCACGCTTCACCAACAAGGTGTATCAACCGGTGATTCTCGAGCGCGATAACGACAAGGTTTCCTACACGCTCGAAGATGATGTTCTTGTGGGGCTTCTTCACTACTCTACGACCGTCGCGAGCCGTTCCTACGAGCATCCTGACGGTCGCGATGCTGCCTCGTACGTTTTACATCCTCTGTTGCGCATTCACACCAGCCGCTAATCCCCCTCTTCTTCCCTCTACTCACTTGTTCAGAGAGGACGAGAGCAAGACCAGACACGCCGGATCGCGCGTGCTCATCTTGGACTATTGTGCCATGGGGGTGTTTGTGAAGATCATCTGGCACCTGGTGGGCAAGACGGCGTCGCCAACGTCGGCCGGCACCGACGTTAAGATCAAGGTGAGCCTGCAGGGCCCGTGGTGGAAGCTCCAGCTGCTGAGCTCCAGCATCCAAAAGGACCTCGCCACCCGCCTGACCAAGCTTCAGACCCTGATCCAGCAAGAGGGCGGCCTTACCTCTTCCTCATGAGTCTTGTGAAGCTGTGGGCTTCCTTCCTTCATCATGTACTTGACCACACCCTCTACACACTTCACGTGTGTTGTTCCCAAATAGAATGCTTCTGTACAAAGACCTGGACAGTACAACACCTCACGTGGTATGTACATTTGTCGAGGCCGTTGTGAGTCGAGTCACATGACCTGTCACGAGTCTTGCCCAGGGCCTGTAGCCTTCCTCTTCATGAATTGTCGTGGGCTTGGCCTGCTCGGCCAAGCGTTGGCCTCAGCCGCAACTTTGCGTGATGCGAGAGTTCTTCTCCTTCCTCTCTCTTGTCCTGTAAACCAAATCCCGTCCAGCCCAAGAGAGCGCGCTCGTCGTTGTCTTCTTCTTCTTCTTCTTCCTTCCCTTTGGGCCAGAGAGCCCACACACCACGCCACCGTCATACTTCCTGTCTGTGCGACAACACCTGAGCACCACACCATCAGCGTCCAGACCGTGCGCTCGCGTGGCCAACCACAACAAAAATGGCTTTTTCTGGCGCCGGCCTCAGCCTCATCAACCTCACCAACTCGAGGCGTAACTTCCTCGCCACGTTGGCCGTGCTGGCCTGCGTCCTTTTCCTCTTCTTTGTCCCGCCACAAGGCATGCCCTTGGACGACAACAACGAACATGGTCACCTCGCACATGTTGATGACGACACGGCAGTCGACCAGGGCCATCCTCCTCGAGACCTCCTCCAGGCCGGCGGCCATGACAACAAGCATCACGAACACGACCATGAACTCAAGTCTGGTCATCACCGTCAGCAGCAACAGCATGAAGTCGTTGACAACTCGCCGTCGACCGCGAGCGAACCCGCGCCGGTCGTGCTGACGGAGGAGCAGCGCGAGACCAGGGAAAAGCTGCAGCGACGTGGCTGGCAGAGCGAGCTGGAGCTTGAGCGGGCGCTTGACATCCTCCGCAGAGCTGACGAGCTGCTCACCTCGCCCGAGGCGTCGGCCCACGCCGGCGACCGTGGGGCTTACTTCTTGACCTACGGCTCGCTGCTTGGCTATTGCCGCCATGCCGACTCGTTCACTCCGTGGGACGACGACATGGACGTCACCACGCCTCGCGCCGTCGTTGAGTGGCTTGCCAGCCCCCAAGGCCAGAAGGCCGCGGCCGCGCACGGCCTCGAGGTCAAGCGCCTCGGCTCTGAGACGCTGCGCTACATCAAGCTCTTCCTGCCCGGCGTCGACGTCCCGCGGGCGGGCGACTGCCCCTGGGGCTACCCATTCCTCGACGTCTTCCCGTTCGATGTCAATGCCACGACGGGCCTGCTCGAGCTGGACGGCGACGACCCGCTGCCGCCGTCCGTCTACTTGCCGCCTCGTCGAGTGGGCTTCCACCCGCGGCTCCCGCGCGGCCTGCTGGTCCCGCGCGAGCCGGGCCACCTGCTCGACTCGCTCTTCCCGGGCTGGCGTGGCCACTGCCGCATGACGGGCTACAACCACCGCCTGGAGGACGGCGACGACTCGCTTGAGGGCGACTGCGCCGAGCTGGTCGGCCTCCTCGGGGCCCATCTCGCTCCGCCGGAGCGCTGCCCCTCGGCCTCCATGCCCATCCCCCGCCTCTGAGGCTCAGACACGAAACGTCATCTTCTTCAACGACACAACGTGGGTTTTGTGGTCGTTGTCTCCTCCACAAGCGGCTGCCGCGTGTGCGCTGCCGCGACTGTGTTGGGTTCGCATGTGATTGTGGTTTGCTGGAACACACACACCACCCACACACACACGCAACAATAAATCCAAATAAATACTTTATTTTTCACAAATAAATAATAATTATTTATCGGTGGTCGACAGCTTCGGCTTCGGGCGGCGTGCGCACGTCGCCGTATCGTCGCACAAGCTGGTCCTGCACGCCCTCGTGCTGTTGTTGTTGTTTTTGCTGTTTCTGCTTCTGCTTCTCGCGCCAGTCGTCGAGCAGGCCGCGCGCCTCGTCGGCCGACCGCCGCGCGCCGTTGACGCGGGCCGGGTCGAGCCGCAGCGAAAGGACCGCGCCGAGGGCCGACGCCACGGCGAGGATGATGAACATGAAGTAGTGGTTGAACGGGAAGCCGAGGCCGTTGGTCAGCGACCAGGCAAAGATGGCGCCGCCGGACACCGGCCCGACCGTCTTGGCGATCGACGCCACGGCCTCGCTGAACCCGTTGGCCGCCCCGCGTGTCTCCGGGTCGGCCGCGTTGTTGATCAGCACAAACACCGCTGTGTAGCATATCGTGGCCCCGAGCGCGCGGCCCACGCTGAGCACGATCACCAGCAGCCACAGCGGTACCGTACCAAACGGCAATGCCATGTTGAGCATGGGAAACGCTGTTTGTTTTCGTTTTTTTTTTTTTTTGGTTTGAGGTATGAATATTTACACCGGAAAAGTTGAAAAAAAATATTTTTATACAA